>CAUYRH010134985.1:0-10303 GCA_963574655.1 Perodicticus potto | reverse complement strand
TGAGTGTCTTAGAGAGTGTAAAGCAATCTTAGAATAGATAGATCTTAGTCTTTAGCAGACCTTGGTGATCTTCAGCAGAGAGACGCCGTGCTGGTGTTCTGCAGGCAGGAGAGGAGACAGAGTCAGAGTAAGCGGGTCTGTGACAGAATGCGCATGCTCCCGACTGCCTTCTCCTCCAGCTTAATATAAGGCTGATCTCGTGCCCCTCAGCACAAGTATAGAGACTGCCAATTCGCCACTGCTCTCGTCTCACGAGCTCTCGTGCTTATTAGGAGAGCCAAATCCCTCTCCATGCCTTTTCCACCCAGGTGTTCCATTATTGAGCTGCACAGGTATTTCTTATAACTCTCTCTCCTCCTAGCCAGAGGCTATATGGGCTGCAACAGGCTATGCTACATCAATAGCCACTGTACTCCAGCCTGGCTCCACAGCAAGACCCTGTCTCTAAAATTAAGAAAACTGAAACCCGGCTCAGTGCCTGTGGCTCAAGCAGCTAAGGCACCAGCCACATACACTTGAGCTGGTGGGTTCTAATCCAGCCTGGTCCGCCAAACAACAATGATGGCTGCAACCAAAAAATAGCCAGGCGTTGTGGCAGGCACCTGTAGTCCCAGCTACTTGGGAGGTGGAGGCATGAAAATCGCTTAAGTCCAGGAGTTGGAGGTTGCTGTGAGCTGTGATGCCAAAGCACTCTACCCAGGGTGACAGCTTGAGGCTCTGTCTCAAAAAAAAAAACCTGAAACTTTATGGAGCCAGGTGGGTGGCTCACACCTGTAATATTAGCACTACTGGGAGGTTGAGGCTAAGGAGTTAGCTCAAGGGATCCACCTCCACAGCCTGAGCAAGCATGAGACTCCCATCTCTTAAAAAAACAAACAGCCAGGCATTGTGGCGGTCCCAGCTCCTCAGGAACACCACAATGGCGGCAAGAGAATCACTCGAGCCCAGGAGTTTGAGGTTGCGATCAGCTATAATGCCACAGCACTCTACCCAGGACAACAAAGTAAAACTCTCCTAAAATAATTAAAACCTTTTAGGGGATTCTCACTGAAGAGCAATCCTGACCAAAGCCTCCAGAATATCCTACCATCATGGCCTCGTTTTTTTCCTACTACAGGGGCTCTGGTCATGGTGTTGATTTGGGAAAACTTGCCTAATTTAACTCATTCATACTTGAACTCAGCTGAAGTATCATTCTGTTAGGCCATCCCTGACCTAAGTCGAGCACCCTCCCTACTATGGACACTTAAATAGCTCCCCCATATTCACATGCCAGAGCGTCCATCTTCCATTTCTATGAAGATTAACAGCCATCGACTCACTAGACACCCGAAAGGGCAGAGCCCACATCCTTGTCTAACAAGGTGGATGAACAGCGGGTCTCGTTTCCCATATGCAACACCTGAGGGGTCTGAAGCATCAGGGATTCCGTTGGAATGGGCCTAGGCATCTGGATTTTTTACAAGTCTGGTCTAGGGGCCTTTCCCCTTGCCAGGATTCCAGAGGCTCCAAACCCAGCGTTGGCCCTTCGAGCTCCTTTGACTACACCTGAGCATCAGGCCCTTCTGAGCTAGTAAGGGTTAACTTAAGTGGAATATTAGAAAAAGGCATATTAGCACCTGGTTCTAGTCCGGCTTCTGTAATTACACCACTAGCCCTGCAACTCCAATTTCATTACGATCACCTGAGACTCAACTCTGTCCCACCCTTGACCGGGTGTTCCCGCAGAGGGGGGCCTCAATGTACCAGCCGATGCAGTTGGAATGAGAATCTAAGTACAGTGCAGATTAGATGGTTGAGTCAAAGGCTAAAGCTATTCATCTAACTTTCTGTAGACGCCTACATGTTAACGCTTTGAGCAAGTTACCATCTGCAATCCACTCAATGTTAGTCATCTTAAACTGTCCATAGCTATCCTTCCAAGCCTTACTTGCAGCATACTTGTGATTAAAGAAGTCAGGTGAGTTCTCCTAGTTCCCTTCCCAGTTTGTAACTCCTAAGGTCACCTGTGCACTGAAAGGCTGCCCTCCCTCACTGGCCCACTCAGGGTTCTCACTGGATTCCCTTCCCAGGTCTCAGACCATCAAGGACTGGCTCTGCTTGCAGCTTCCTCCAGAAGAACGCGTCCTTTTATTCACTCAACTTACGAATGAGCCTCAGCCCGCAGACCTGCCCAAGCAGTACGCCCCGGTCTACGAGGGTCTCTTAAGTTTCAAGCCCCTACAACCTAGTTCAGCCTGGGCCACAATGTGCCATCAACCAGCATTAAGGGTAAAGTGACAGGCCTCGGCTGTTAGCACAGATAAGCCTTAGGACTTTTAAAGACAGAGTGTGAAGTTTATGAATTGTTTTGCAATATCTTTATTTGGCTTTGTCAAAATACACCACCTTTCATGAAGTATTTTGAAGGAAGTGGAAGAGAAGAGAAAGCTCACTCGTCTGCTCCCTTAGCACACACTCAGGACTTTTTTTACGTTTGTTTAAATGATGTATTTGAAGCTGAACGTGCTGTCACAGGACAGGCGTTTTCCTTTGCATCTCCCACACAAATCTTGACGGTGGGGCCGTTTGGGGTCCACATGGCGAAGTTTTACGGGGCAGGAACATCTAGTTTGTTTACAATTCTAAAAAATTAAAGTGAGAAGTACAAACAAGATGAGCTCTTAGTGACTTTGTACAGACTAAGCTTGTACTTGTGTCAACATCACTACCTAGTAAGGACAGGAACAGCAGATGGTCAACGCTGCTGGAGTCAAGCTATATGGTTGGGCTGAAACATCAAGGGCAGCGAAGGCCGAATGTAATATTGAAAGCCAAGAGTGAAGCCCCCCAAACCTTAGAAACACGTCCCAGCCTAACCTAAGTGATAGTAAATGGCTTTTCATACTTAGTCTCTCTACCACCCTAGGGCATTAATGCTTCCAACATCCAGCCTGAGTCCAGTACATTAAGTTGTCTCAACGGCCAATTCAAGCTCCATTTAGCTGTTCAATGATAGGCAAATTTACTCATTTCTTCCCTCTTGAAGACTAAGCCCTTTAGCACAGTGCTAACAGCAATCAGTGTTACTAGTTAACCCTCCATACAACTCTCAGATTTATCTTAAAGCATCCCTTTGAGTTCTCAGGCAAGACAAACTTTAACCTCCTGTCTATTCATACTAAGTACTGAGTACATCATAAAAGCATTTGAGTAAAACACTCAACTTCTACTACCTTATTAGAGAAATTTTTCAGTTTGCTTCCTCTTAGACTCAATAGCTGGTAAGGCAAGCATCTTCCATGTCACAAGTCAGGTCACAGTTTCAAAAGAGGTTAACATGGCTAAGATTTGGAAGGGCAGGAGGAAACCAACACTGGGGCCCTGTTTTCTAGTTGATTATTCCAACAATTCCTAGCCAAAAAACACATACCTCAAACCCAGGGTCTAGGAACCTAACCTCTTTTTTGAGATCCACTCAAGGAACTAGCCCAGAAGCCCTCTACCACAACCCACTCAGACAAGACGCAAAACATCTGATTTACTTGACAGGTGATATCCTCCACTCGGTAAGGGTTATAAGACTTCTGGCAAGTTCTGCAAAACTGTTTGAAGTAAACCTGTGACAAGAAAGGATAAACCTAGAGCAAGAGCCCATTGACGCTTGTGCCAGGAAGATGTCAGGTACGCGCGATTTCTTACCTTGTTGGTGCCCTGTACACACCACACGTACGCACTCTCCCATCGAATGTTGCAGAGCTTACAGTGATAGTAGCCATATTTCTGTTCTAAGAACTGAACAACAGGATATCAGAATTCAACCAACTTGACCCCTGAGTTACCATCCCTTTCAGAAACTAGAAAAGATCTTAGAATTGGCATCTTGATTCCAGACCTTGCGCTCTTCCATTGTAGGTTTGGGTAAGCCCCTATAATACAGTAGCTGAGCTAACAGCATAGTCAAGCAAATAAACACAGGCCCCAAAAAACCTTTGTACCAGATTAACTACGCTCATTGTCAACCAGACTTATACTTTCCTCACTCAGGCAACGGAAAAACCAGACATCCAGGGCCCTCTGGAACTTGGAATTCTTTTGAGGGTGTTCTGGAGGACAAATTCTGATCTTGGAATATATGTACAGATATGGAAGTTATTAAGTTGAAGGCAAGGAATAAAACCCACATCTAAGACACTTTAAGGCATCCACCCAAGATCAAGTTCTCTCTGCTGCTTGTTAATTACCAGCAGTAGTGCTAGTTATCTAAGCTGTGGGTGAACCTCGAGTCTTCCCTTCTTCCCTCCCAGTGAGATAAGTTTTAAGTAGAGGTCTTTAGAATTAGAATAAAGAATGAAAAGATAAAACAATTTGAAGGCGGTGCCTGTGGCTCAGTGAGTAGGGCGCCGACCCCATACACCGGAGGTGGCAGGTTTTCAAACCCAGCCCCGGCCAAAAACTGCAAAAAAAAAAAAAAAGAGAGAGAGAAAAAAGAATTAGAAGGAACTGAAGAGCGCTGAACACGATTCCACCGGTGACCAAACCGAAGTGCAGAAGGTTGGGGTGTGCTCGAGATCACGCTCAGCTCCTGCGCGGCCCAGGCGCAAAGCCCTGGGCTCCTGATTCACTCCAGCGGCCCCTGCGCGTCGCGCCACCCCTGCCGTGACGGCCGTGGAAGGGACCACCAAGGGTCACAGCTGCTCTGCGTGTGTCCTGGCCTCGGAGGGGTCACCCTGCTGCCTCAGGCTGCGACACAGCAGCCCAAGAGCCCTGGCGTCAGATCCGGGTGAGAGGCGGCTTTAAGAAACAAGGCAAATTCCCGAGCAATTTAGACCTGCAGTTTGGCAGCAGGCAACTCAGAAAATGCAGGTAAGTATCGGAGGGTGAGCAGGGTCCCGACAGGCGGCGGCTGAGTGTGGTTGTTGGGGACGGCCGCCCCACCCGCGAGGTCGCCTTCCGACCGTCCCAACGCGCGGCCCACATCGGGTTCGTGGGACGAGAGTCTGGACGCAGCGCGTGTAAGGGCCGCAGGGGGTCCGCCGGCCACCCCGCGCGGCACCCACCTGGATGGGCCTGTCCACTGGGGAAAGCGACCGCGGGAACCCCGGTGGCGCCCTGGTGAAGCGCGTCCTCCACAGCCCCAGGCGAGGGTCCCCCGGGGGCGACCCACGCTTCCGCCCGGTGCCGCCCTCACCTGGAACCCCAAGCGCTCCTTGCCCTGCTCCGGGCTCTGCGGCGACTCCCCCTCTCCAGCGGCGGCCGGCTCCTCCCCGTCCCGGGGCCTCCCGGCCGGCGGAGGCTGCCCCGGGCTCCTGGGCGCGGGCGGCGGAGCGGGCTCGCCTCCCCCGGCCTGGTCGTCGTCCTCAGCCTGCGGCCTTCCCGACGCTTTCCTCGCCGAGGCCTCTCCCTTCTCCGCACCGTGCAGCCTCGCCGGGGGCGGCCCGCCTTCTGCCTCCGTCGCCCCGGACTCCTGCTCGCCCGCCGCAGCCTCGGCCTCCTCCAGGAAGGCGGCGGGGCGGCGGGAAGCCACCGGCGAGTACACGGCGACGGTGCGCGGCGGGAAGCGCACGGGCCGCGGGGCGCCCTTCGGGGGGCTGCCCTGCTCCCGGCCACGGCGGGCCGGCTGCTGGGACGCCGCGCCCTGGGGACCCGGGTCGCGGGCCCGGCGCGGCAGCGTGCGCCACCCGAGCGAGCACTGCACCGCCGCGTCGCTGTGCGGGTTCACCTGCACCGCCGCGTCGCAGCTGGCCGCCCTGCAGAAGCGCGGGCCGACGCCCGGGCTCACCTGCGACAGCAGGGCTATGAACTGCGCCCGCTGGTAGCTGTCGAAGAACTTGGCGGCCGTCTGCTGACCACAGCCCGAGAAGGAGGGGGACGCCGTCCCCGCCGCGGAGGACGACGAGGCGGGAGGGCAGCCCAGGTTCGCTGCGCCAGCTCCTTTGACCTTGACCTTGGCGGCCGGCGAGTAGGAGCACCGGAATGAGCAGGGGGAGCACGCGGAGTACGTATAACCGTCCAGCACCTCGTCCCCTAGGGCAGCCATGGGCGCAGCTCCGACCGCTCCCGCCCGCGCAGCCGCCTAAATAGCGACGCGCCCGGGCGGAGGCGGGTCCGGCCCCCGCCCCACTAGCTCGCGGCGCAGCGCTGCCCCAGGTGCCCTCCCAGCCACCGCCTAGTGTCCCCGCCGAGGGCCAGTCCCCGGTGGTCACTACGGAAACCCTGCACACACGGAGATGGCGCGATTACCCTTAGATGGTCTGGAAAGAAGCTTGCTTTGCGTTGGAAGGACTGATTTGTCCGTGAGCCACGCTGCCCGGGTTGATCACCTGGACTAGCTGAGCCAGGTGACCCCCATTCCCTGACTGCTGCAGGTGCCTGGACGGCAGAGACGGGGTGTCCCTGGCTTTTCAGAGAAAATGCCATAGTTTGAGAACTGTGTGGGGCCCACAGCTTGTCATTTCAGATTATAATTTTTCTCAGAGCTGCTCACAGACGTCCACCCGCTGAGCTCTGCTAGTCAGCGCCTGGGGAAGGCCCCAGGGCATCTATATCTGGGCTAATTGTTTTCTTCTCTGGGGTTTGTCCCTCCCACCTGGGACTTCGGTACCGGCTAGCTTATTTGGGGGGAGTGGATACCTGTTCTACAAAATTTCCTCCGCAAACCATCCCTCCAGACGATAAATTGCTTTGGGATGAGTTTGCGTAAATCCAGAAGGCCAATCCCCTTGTTCATTAGGTATCGGTGGTTGTCCATTACCAATAAGCAGATTTCAGATCAAATAATCAAATATATTAATTTTCTCTAGTTTGATAGTGGTTGGACAATAAAACACTATTTTCATTGTTTAATTGACCCGTTTTGGAACTTTTCTGAATACAGGTCAAAATTCAACATTGTCAGGTATTTATAAGTCAAATAAGCACACTTTTTTTTTTTTTTAACAATTACATTAAACTCGATGATGCTTTACAAAGATCGTTTGTTTTTACTCATAAGATCATGCACCAAACTTCTACACTTCCAAGACCCTGTTTTCTAACAGTTTCTATATTTAAAGCTGGTATAGAAATTGGTAACTGTAAAAACCAAAAAGCACTTTTAACTAGTTAGGCTGCACTTGAGCTGTCCCAGGTGCAAATGATGATATTACAACATTGATTTGTGATGGGAACGTCATAATTGTTACACATGATAACTCGAACCAGTTGTTATTTTTTACGTAAACCATATGTCCTACCACAGACCATAAATGTGAAGTAATATCTCAGCAAGACAGAAGCTCCTGTGTATGTATCTCCACGCTCAGAGAGACGTCTGGGTGGTTTCCACCATTATTAAATTATCTGCTTTCACTGTGCCATAGGAAGTGTCTGCCATCTCCTCTTCTTTCAGTTTCTTATAAGAAATATCTGTATCTTCATCTTCATCTAGAGGATCTTGCTTGTGCAACATTCCGTTCCCATACATTTTGTATATTAAAACAAAAATCCCTGCTTCTGCCGACTGGAAAAGGGCGTAAAGCAAGGGAAACATGTACATGCTTCCTATGAGCTGTGGCGGAAAGGCCAGTTTGAGAATGGCAGTGCAGAGCTGCACATTCTGACTACCTGTTTCCAGGCAGACAGTCCTCTTGCAGTTGGGTGGCAGATGGAAGACAGTAGCGAGGCCGTAGCCTGAAGCATAGCCTGCCAAAGGCATGAAAATTGCTATCACATAAACAGCTGCGGGGATCCGTGCCAGCAGTTCAGGTCCTAACATAGTGCCGGTCATTATGAAAAGGACCACCAGAGTCAGCAGCAGAGACCACAGGGAAACCTAGTGATAGAAAATAGATTAGCCATCAACAGCGAGGCAGCGGAGAAGGAATTCAGGCAAGAGAATCCCAAGCTTTTGGAAGAAGACGCCCATCTAGTCTGATCCCTAACTCAAAATGGAGATCTTTGGCAGAATATTTCTGAAGATGAGTAGGTCACTTCTTCTGGGAAGCCTCCAGAACTGTGTCTATAATTGTGTGGAGCCCTGCCCTATGTCTAGTGACAATCTGCCTTCTGTCATCTCAAGCCACTGACCTGGATATTGGCCCTCAAGAACAGATGAAAAACAGCTCTTCAGAAGTTTAAAGGGGAAGGATATTCTCCAGGCGGATTATCCCCAGACTTTCAGCTCCAATCATATAACTTTGTTTTGGTGCTCTGACTGTTCTCAGAATGCATTTAATTTGTGAATGTACCCCTTAAAAATGGGGTGGTTAGAACTGAGTCCAATACCCCGGGTCTGGTCTGATGAACAGAGTGGACAGGTAGATATTTGCTTTCCCTGTACAGGGACCCATGTTTTCCATAAGAAATTTGTTCTCATTTTACACTTGACAGAAATAGCTATCAAAATTTATGAAACTTAGTGTGTGATCTTTTTCACTTTCAACATATTTTGTATTGCAGAGGATTGAAACAATTGCCTACTCTTAGATTATGTAAGAGAAAAAAAGTCTTGTGCAACATTTCATTTCCATACTTTTTTTTTTTTTTTGAGACAGAGCCTCAAGCTGTCACCCTGGATAGAGTGCTATGCCATCACAGCTCACAGCAACCTCCAATTCCTGGGCTCAAGCGAATCTCTTGCCTCCGCCTCCCAAGTAGCTGGGACTACAGGCGCCCGCCACAACGCCCGGCCATTTTTTGGTTGCAGCCACCATTGTTGTTTGGCGGGCCCAGGCTGGATTCGAACCTGCCAGCTCAGGTTTACGTGGCAGGCGCCTTAGCCCGTTGAGCCACAGGCGCCGAGCCCATTTCCATACGTTTTATACATTAAAACAAAAATCCTTGCTTCTGCAAAATGGAAAAGGGCATAAAGGAAGCGAAACATGGGCATGCTTCTGATGAGTTATGGCAGAAAGGCCAGTTTGAGAATGGCAGTACAGAGCTGCACATTCTACCTGTAAAGATGTGAAGAATCCTTTGAAATTTTGAAACTCCACCCTGTGTCATTTGTTCATGAGAAAACTCCCACCCATAAGTTTCTAATGATGCTTAGGAATTATTAGAAGGATTTTAGATATAATACAAGTGACTTTTGCATAAACTGTCATCTTGATGGTCTAACTGGTACATTTCATTCATTCAAGTAAAACAGACTGTAAATAGTAAGGTGGAAGCCTACAAATTCCTCTCCTGTTCTCTTTCATATTGGTAGCTAACTCATTTTTTTTTAATGGGGAGGGAGAATAGAGATTTTTTTTTTTTTAATGGGGAGAGAAGAATACAGTTTCACAAAGAATAGCTTAAACGTTGCCTCTGGTTCCCCATATGTCTGGGAGGAAACCCTTTTTTTTTTTTGCAGTTCATGGGATTGGCATATACTTTATATCCTTAAAAAGTAAAGTTTATTTGGGATGGTCAAAAATTCTGCCCTACAGGATGCTAAAATAATTATTATATAAAGTACACATACTACACAGGTACAATTGGTAGAAACCAAACTTTTATAAATTAAAACATTTATTATATTAAATTTCAACGCATGTCACACTTGAAAGTATTGACAAGAAATCTGATTCTTCATTTTGAAAATATTGGCTTCAAAATCCCTTTGAACTGCTTTAAGTCATTTGTTGAGCACTAATATTGAATGATTGAATGCTCACTTTAAAGTGTTTGCAAAAGTATAATAATTGCATAAACTATATCTTCATAGTGTGCTAATTAAAGAATAGAGATGGGTTCACCTTAAATTCAAAGGCAGCCAATCTTATTGACTTGTCTATTAAATATATTTTTTCCATTTTCAGTGGGTAAATAGCTCTTTTGGTTGATTTTGTAGAATTCCTCAGGTTGTATAGTAAATGCCATCATACTAATAGTGATAGCTTAAAGAATATGATTAATAAGTGCTTAATGCATCTTAAGATTATCTTTGGATATATTATGTATAACAAACATGTTTACATGTGAATGTTTATTATTGAGAAGGTTTTCTTTTACGCAAGACTGGATATATGTATAGAAAAGAATCTTCTGCATTTCATATTAATAAAGGTTGGCACCTCTGTTTAATCAGATTACTTTAGAAAATAAATTAATGTAAGTAAAATACAAAAGATTGTGGCTTTCGGCTCGGCGCCTGTGGCTCAACAGGCTAAGGCACCAGCCACGTACACCTGAGCTGGCAGGTTCGAATCCAGCCAGGCCCGCCAAACAACAATGACGGCTGCAACCAAAAAATGGCCGGGCGTTGTGGCGGGCGCCTGTAGTCCCAGCTACTTGGGAGGCGGAGGCAGGAGACTCGCTTGAGCCCAGAAATTGGAGGTTGCTGTGAGCTGTGATGCCA
>CAUYRH010134981.1:0-11497 GCA_963574655.1 Perodicticus potto | reverse complement strand
TGGACATCTCTCCCTCGGCCCCGGGCCCCCCCCCAACTCTCTCAGTGTCTCTGTCTGTCCCTCTGTCCCTGTCTCCCCCCCCATACTCTCTCTGTGTCTCTGTCTGTCTCTCTGTCCCTGTCCCCCCCCCATACTCTCTCTGAACGTCTCTGTCTGTCCCTCTGTCCCTCTCTGTGTCTCCCTGGTGGGTTAATTCTTTTCAACCCCTTGAGCCCCATGAGGTGAGTTTGTTTTCTTGAGAGCTCCCAGTGCTGTGCTCATAGTTCTCTCCTGAATACTTCAAAACCCTCAAAAACTCCTGGAGGTGGAGCCCACTCCAGCGCTCCCTCCCTCCCTTTTTCTGCGATTCTCGCCCATAGGTCTTCAGCACTCCCAAGGGGCTGTGGACAGCCCTGGCACACGTGGGCTCAGTGCTGGGCCCTCAGGTTCCCGAGTCCTCGGGCAGCCAGCCCCCTGATGCTGCCCCGACACCCCCATGCTCCAGCCTGGTCCCCACATGTACACGTGCTGAGGGGCACAAAGCACTATGTGTCTCCATCCTAAAGCTGAATACCCCGTTCTTCAGCCAGCTCCCCAGTTTCAAGGCCAGAGGGAGGTAGGTCCTGGACCAAGGCTGGAGATCCAGAAAGTGACAAAGGGCACGCAGAAAGGCTGCTGGGAGCCGGAGTGAGGGTTTCTAGAGAGTCAGGCCAAGTCCGGCACTCACCAGCAGCCTCTCAAGGGCGGAGTACAGCTTCCGGACTTTGTGGGGCAGCCGCTGTGAAGGAGACGCAGGTGAGCGGCCACTGCTCTGGCAGGGAGACCCACCCTTCCACCAGGACCCCCAGGAGGAGCAGGGACCTGAATCTCACCTACCTCCCAGGTGTGGGCCAGGCGGCTGATGGCCGAGTTGCTAAGGCCAAACATAACAGCAAAGAAGGAATTGAGATTCTTTTGCTCCTTGAGGCTGTGAGCAGAAGACCCAGAGACGCTCAGGGAAGCAGCCACACCCAGAGTACCCCCAGACAGCAGGCAGAACTGGCCGTGGACAGGGCCAGTGCCACCTTTGCAGGAACACATGCTGGATGCCATGGGGGTGCAGGGTCTCTAGGGGGCACGGGAAGAAAGGGGGGATGGCAGATTTGGCAATGCGCTGAGCAGGGAGGGGGTTTAAGAAAAAGCAACCTGAGGACACCAGCTGAGCCCCCTGCCACCCCTGACAAGTGAGCCCCCTGCCACCCCTGACAAGGACGCACTGGGCTGCCAGCTTGATGAACTTCCTGAGCAGCTGGGCCCGTGGGCCGGGCACTGGGCAGAGGCACAGCTCCGTGGCCACCCAGTACTGCAGCTCGTTGAAGCGGCGCATGAAGCGCTCCAAGTTGGCAGTGGTGACATCTCGCAGATGCTGGGGGCCCAGCACATAGTGGATCAGCTCCACCTGGGTGGGGACCACAGAGAAGGTCAGCGCCGGTCAGTGTGCGCCCCGCTGGGTGCCCTGCCTCCTGCTTGCCACCCCACTCTGCTCCCACACCTGGTGGATGCTGTTAAACAGGTTCCAGTCATGGTCCGTCAGCTGGCCTGCCAGGTCCTTGGCGCTCACCAGGTCCAGCGCCTCAGCTGAACCCACAGAGGGCCCCAACTGCTCAGGGTGTGGAGTCTGCAAGTAGGAGAGGGCTCAGGGGGTGTCTGAGAAATCCAGGGAAAGGTGCAGGACTCTGTACTGGTGGTGGGTAGGGGCTGGGGGTGGAGGTCCTTCTGTACTGCAGGGACTGAGGGCCTTTGGGGGCTTCCCAATGCTGGGACTCCTTCCCATTGGGGTCCTATTCCCTGGGGAAACCCCTAAGCAGTTCTCCTCTTTCTCCTTGGGCTCCCGCAGCCAGAGCTACCATGAGCTTTGGAATCCCCCACCAGCTGAGGCCGGGTCCTTTCTGTCTCTACTGAAGACCCAGTTACAGCCAGAGCCAGGTCCCTCCTACTTCTGTGACCGTCCCCCAGAACCCAACCCTGCCACCCCCAAAACAGAGTTCCTCCTGGGCCATGGCACCCTGCCTGGTCCCTACCAGCACATGCACTTCCTGTGGGTTGACAACAAAGAGCCGCTCGTTGAGCCCCAGGGATGTGGCCACACCACGGGCATCTGGCTGTAGGCCAGTGACATCTGCAAAGAGCACGGAGGCAGCAGTGGGTGGGGGCAGGGAGGGAGGCCCGGGACCAGCTGGAGGGTGGAGGCCCTGGTTGGAAGGCTGGGAGGTCCCTTCTCCCAGTAGTGCAGCTGGAGTCCTGGGCAGGTGCTCTAAACACACGTGCACCTGCCCACGCACCACACTGCCCGGGGCAGCACACTCACAGGGGATGAAAAGGAATTCTTAGTGAGACAGGCAGAGCTTGGGCAGGGTTTGAACCTCTCTGAGTCTTACATTTTCCCTTTGTAAAACAGAAACAATAAGATTGTAAGTCAAATGAAATAGTTTATATAAACAGTGGCTATAAGTATAAATTTATTAAAAAGCCTTTTGAAAACTGGGCAATGCCTTACATAAGTCTTGGTGTTGATTTTCATCAGCTCTTTGTGGACTGGGACTGTGTATTTAGTCATCTGTGAGTCCCCAGTCCCTTGACCAGTGGCCTCCACAGTAAGGTACATAAGTCTTTCCACGTATCCGGGAAAAAAATTAGCTCTTCTACTTAATTTTTTCTACCTGTTTTGTATTTCTGCTTTGCGTATGGCTTTATAATGGTATTAGTGTAGTAATATATGAGTGATTAATAATATTTAAATAGTGTGGGAGGTAGTAACAAAATAATAGGTACTGACATGGGCATTGATCTAAGTGGTTTAGAGATCAGTGCTCCAAAGGGTTCCTGGAACTTAGTAAGGTCTCAATAAACACGGGCTTTGGGCAAATGCAATTTACAGGATGGCCACCAGAGAGCAGTATTTCCCACAGCAGAGCACACAGGTGACCTGTCTCTCCACTTCCAGAGGGCAAAAGGCTTTGCTTTTCTCATCTCCACCACTTGCCAGCATTCTTTTTTTTTTTTTTTTTTTTTTTTTTTGTAGAGACAGAGTCTCACCTTGTTGTCCTCGGTAGAGTGCTGTGGCATCACACAGCTCACAGCAACCTCCACTCCTGGGCTTAGGCGATTCTCTTGCCTCAGCCTCCCGAGTAGCTGGGACTACAGGCGCCCACCACAACACCCGGCTATTTTTCTGTTTTTGCAGTTCAGCCGAGGCAGGGTTTGAACCCGCCACCTTTGGTATATGGGGCCGGTGCCCTACTCAATGAGCCACAGGTGCCACCCCACTTGCCAGCAATCTTATGTCCCTAATTCCTGCCTATCCTGGGCTCTGGCTTCAGGCCTGTGCTATTCACAGAGAGCAGTGATTTTTAATGTCCCAAGTTCTCTAAAAGCAGATCTTAATAATCCTGACCATGTCAGGCATGTGCTGAGTGCTTTAGACACATTAGATCATCTCATAGCCACTGCAGCTCTGTGTGATAGAGACAATCACGGGACTCATTTGATAGATGAGGAAATGAACCTCAGAGCAGTTAAGCAACTTGCCAGGAATCACACAGCTAGGAAGTGGTAGGTCTAAGATTCCTTGCCAGGTCTAGAGTACACAGTCTATGCTCTTAACCCCCAAGCTGATCCGTGCCACCTGCCGTGTTAGCACTAGCCGCTAACATACTGCTAGTCCATAGCCGACCTTCAAAAATGTTTGCCAAATGACTAAATGAATGAAGACTAACTCCCAAGGCCAGCTATACTCTCACTTACTGTGTGAACTTGGAGACATTGCTTAAAGCCCTTGAGTTTCAGTTTCCTTGTCTGAAGATAGGATAAAGGTATCTGTAGCTCATAAAATTGTTATTAGGATTAGATGAGCATAGAGGAATGATAATAATAATAGTAGTTTCCAATATTTATGTATTACTGTGAGCCAGATACTTTAATAGATTAACTCACTCAATCCTCACAATTCCTCTGGGAGGCAAGTACTCTGTCCAAGCCAGTGGGTTGGTATCAAACGCAGAGATTATGTTCTACACGTAAAGCACTTTGAACAGACGTCACAAACCTCCCACAAACACTAACCATCATTCACATTAGGAGGATGAGAAAGATGGTGATGATACTCAACTTGGGGGATCTGGGCATGGATCTGAGAGGGACACCCTCCCTTGGGGTCCATCCAGAGACACAACTCACGGCCTGCAGAATTGACCTTCACCAGCACCTGTCCCTTGGTCCAGTTGTCCTCCTGGGCCAAGGCTGCCATCACCTCCCTCACGGTGGCTGTCACAGGCAGCTGCAGAGTCAGCACTGAGTGGTCTGGCCGGCAGATGTCGTAGGAGACTAGAGAGGGACAGCAGGCTGAGCTGGGGAAGGGACTACCTGGTTTCCCCACCCCAGGACAGGGCTGCTGTACTGCAGTGGTGGGAGGGAGCCCTGAGAGGCTGAGCTTCAGAGCAAGCAGGGAGGATCCAAGCTAGAGAGAGGAGTGCAGGAGGCAGTTCTGCCCGGCAGCCTGGGACAGAGTCTGAGCACTCTGCTTCCTCGGTCCAGGAACACCAAGGTCAAGGTTGATAACAGTGGGACAAAGGAGGCAGAGACAGCAGGATGCAGACATCAGGCTATGCCTGGCTGCCTCAGACCACCAACCTTTGTCCCCAGCTCTGATGGCACAGTTGCTGCTGGGGAGGGGCTCATCCTGGCTGGGGAGCCAAATAGGAACATTCCGGGCCTGGGAGGAAGAGAAAAGAGAACGTGAGGCTCAGACTTGGAGGAAAGCATGCAGGGAGGGGACAGTGAGAGCCCTTGTCATCAAGAACATGCCCACCACCACCACCCCCACAGCACTCACACCACGGGAGGGCTCTGCCTTCACCTAAGCCTGGTGCAAGTTACCTGGGACCAACAGGTCTCAGTGTGGGGCAAGTCTGTGACTCTCCACCTGTGCATTCTCCCACTTCCAGACAGGTCCAGAGTGGCTCTAACATAGAACCACTCAGCTATCGGCCCCAGTTCCCTCCTTCAGCTACCATTTCTTATGTTGTATTGTTCTAAGGACCTAAATATTCCCAATAGCCCTTTGACAAAAGTAGTATTATTCTCATTTTGTGGATGACATAATGAGGTTCACAGAGATTAAATAATATGCCCAAGGCCACTCAACTGCTAAGTGGCAGAGCTGGAATCCCTCCTGCTCCCACCTCCACTACCAGGGATCAGGGCATGGTGCCCCAAACTACTGCCCAACCTCTGCTGGCAGGGTAGCCACTGCTAGGCAAAAGCCTCTCAACATAGGCTCCTCTTCCTGCCCCACACTGTCCTCTCCGACTCTGATGCTCTGTTCCTTCTCCCAGATCCTCCATGTTCAGACTTTGGCCCATAATTCCTCCCTAGATTTCCAAATCTCAGGGCCCTCATCAGAGTTGCTCACTGCCTCACATGCGCCTGCATGTCCGTGAGTCTCAAACTACCACCGGTGCTGAATTCTCTTCCAAGACCCTGTCTCACTACTCTCCCAGCCCCTCCAAATCATGAACCATCACCCCAAACTCAACACACCCACCGGATCCCCTCATCATCCTGCCTCCCAGACCTCTTCTTCCCTTGCCATTCTCCTGGGGCTCCCCGTATCGTCATATCTTGTCACCCTGGGGTCTCAGCTTCCTCCTCCCAGCCCAGGCTAAGTCCAGCTCTACCTGCCCAGAGGCCTCACCCCTTACCTATTACAATGGCCCAACTATTCTCCCCTGTCTCTCCCAGATGCCTCTAGCCCTCCTGCTTAATCTGCCTGACCAGAGCCCAATTAAGCTCCCTAACTCAGCTTCAATGGTGGTCATTGTCTGCTGGATAAAGCACAGGCTCTTTAGCCGGCCTATTCAAAACAAGAATCAGACCTGGCTGATTCTTGGCTCAGACCTCTTCATCAGTTTGCACTGCTCTTAGGACAAAGACCAGACCCTTTTCTCTGGCCCAGGGGACCCTGCATGCTTTGCCCCTGCCCAACTCCAGCTACCTCTGGGATCCTGCTCTCGCTCCCCCTCCTCCCGGACTCCCTCCCCTCTCTGGCTTTCCTGCCTAGAGTCCATTTAAGCTCTGCCCTGGCTATGAGTCCCACGCTGACTGTCCCAGCCCACTGCTGCAGCATCAACCCTCAGCCCAGTGCCTGGCACTCGAAGGCTAGTCCATGCCAGTTCCTGAGTGTCAGCCACATGCCAGGCAGCACGTGTGCACAAGAGAAAGAGAGGCAGAGAGAGGCCTCTGAGAGTGAAACAGGCCTTCCTGTAGGATGTAATAGACAACAGCAAGTAGACAGAAAACTCCATGTTTTCTTTGAAGATAATCATGGAGGACATCTTGCAGGGAGTGGTGGGGAAAGGGGACAGAGCCTGGATGGAGATGAGAGGGACCTCTCTGGGGAGCCAGCATTCTGGCTGAGATTGAAATGAGAAGGACCCAGTCAGGCAAAGAGCTAGAGAAAGAAACGTCTAGGCCAGTGTTTTTCAAACTTTTTCAATCTCACGACACACGTGAACCTATAGTTAAGCCCCTGCAGTCCATTTAAATTTTGCTGATCAAAAAAGCAAATAAAAAAAAAAAGAATAGGGCACCGCCTGTGGCTCATCGAGTAGGGCGCCGGCCCCATATACCGAAGGTGGTGGGTTCAAACCCAGCCTGAGCAGAACTGCAAAACAGAAAAATAGCCGGGCGTTGTGGCAGGCGCCTGTAGTGGCAGCTACTCGGGAGGCTGAGGCAAGAGAATCGCCTAAGCCAAGGAGTTGGAGGTTGCTGTGAGCTGTGTGATGCCACCACACTCCTCTACAAAAAAAAAAAAAAAAATGTACTCACTGTGTTTTGAACTTCTTCCAAAAAATAATTTAATTAATGATCTTTAAAAATTGTCAAGGCACACCTAAGATCCTCTCACAGCACACCAGTATGCCAAGGCACATTGGTTGAAAATCACTGGTCTAGGGTAAAGAACAAGTGTAAAGGCCCTGAGGTAATAACAAGCTTTACCTGTACAAGGGGAGCCACAGATAGTGTCCAGGAAACAGAAAGGTGAGACAGAAAGGAAGTTGGGCACGGAGAGCCTCTGGGCTGGGTGAGACCTGGATTTTATTCCCAATGTAATTCTCCCCACCACCAACCCAATCTACCTTTCCAGCGCTTTCTCCCACCATCTCTCAACTAAATCTCAGCTCCAGTCATACCTTCTCATGACCCTACTGCTCCCCCTGGGCCCCAGCTAGGAATGGTCTAGGCCACCCCTGACCCTGGGGAGGCGCCTCGCCTTCCATTGGGCTCCCACAGCACTGGCCACCAGGAGCTCCCAGGCCTCAGAGGCTAACTCCAGCCCTGGTTCCTCATCTCCCAGGCTCTAACGATGGGCATCAATTACTGCCAAAAGAAATAAAAGCCCCTTGGGTTGGGGACGAGGGGTGCTACCTTAGACCTCTGTGTCTCCCCAGTAGGGCCTGGGGCCCAGGCGTCATAGGCAGCAAGGGCCTGAGAACACCTATCACGGAGCCGAGGGCAGTTCATGAGAGGGGACGCTTCTGACCCACACAGAACCCCACCGAGTGGGAGCTGAGGGAGGGGCCCACGGTCCCAGAAGGAGCAGAGGGAAGAAGTTGGGGCTGGACAGAGGTGACATCATAGGGCAGATACCTTCATCTGAGGAGATGCATTCCCATAGCCATTTTCCAACCTGCAGAGCAAGAGGGAGAAGGGAGGTGGGGTGAGGCCAGCCAGCCCTGAGACAGGACAACCTTGCAGGGGCAGGGCAACCTCGTGAGGGCAGAGTAACCTTGTGGGGCAGGGCAGGAAGGCTCTGGCGGCTCAGAGGCAGGCATGACTCAGTAAGTATCACAGGGACACGACCCAGAAGGGCTATGGGTCTGAGCCCTGGAGTCCGTGGTTTCCCCAGGCCAGCACTGACCCACTGTCTCCACCAGGGCACTGTTTCAGATAAGCTTTCAACCCCCACTGGACCTCAGTCACCCTATGGGACTGCCTGGAAAGGCCAAGGCAAAGTCTGGAAAATGCATGGGGCAGGGCCCACAGGAACTGGCACTGAGGGCACTGGGTGATGCACGTGTGCCCAGTGGAGGAAGTAAGAGGAGCAGGTGCGTTCAGGACCTGCGAGTGAACAAATAAAGGATTTCATGACGCTCGAGAATGGGTGGACGTGCATGGTGGAGAACAGCACTAGGGCGTGAGCTCACGGACCCCATGGTGCTGCCAGTCGTGGGTGTGACAATAAGGTAGAGTCAAGGCATGACCTGAGGTGCCGTCGCCTCTCTGGCCACTGCTCCCTCAACAGGTTGCTGAGCCGCACGTCCCTGCTCACCAGGTCTGAGAGTTTCTGCGAAGAGCCAAGATTCACAAAGTTGGCTGTGGCTGCGTTCAGCCTGGGCGGCCCAGCCCAGCCCAGCCCAGCCCCGCCCTGCCTCACTCTCAGGTACCTGGAGGAAGCTGGTGGCCACAGGGTCAGCGTGGAGCATGGAGCCATACAGGGCTACCCACTGGCTGACCAGCCGCAGGATCTGTTGTCTCTTGTTGCAGATGTAGGTGCTGCGCTCCTGCTCACTGCCCCCCGTGGGTTCCGCGTGGAAGGTGGGCACCAGTCAAGGGAACCACAGCATCCAAGTGGGGCCACTCCTCCAGAGCTCAGGAAAAGGAGGGCAGGAGGCCCAGGGCCCCTGGACTAGCTGGGCCTGGCATGAGGCCGGGTCTTCGGAGAGCTCAGCACGGCCACGCACAAGATGAGGCCTGTGCTCCACATGCCACCCTCCCCCTGGCACAGGGTCCCCCTGGGGTTGGGAGGATATTGGTGCAGGAGGGCAGCACAGAGCTGGGCACTGGGCATGAAGACACTGTGGGTCAGGAGGAAGTCGCTGAGGAACGTCTCTGTAGGGAAGGGAGGTAGGAGGAGGCCAAGTCTGCTAAGCACAGGTGCAGGGGACAGCTGGAGAGCCCTTCCCCAAATCCCACCGTGAGCAAGATACCAGCAATGCCTAACCCCTGTGACACCACTCCCACCCAAGTACAGGTAAGAGGACTTCCTGCCAGCTGGCTCCAACATCAATCCAGTACCCGATTCGGGCAGATGCAGCACGTCTGGCCCCCTCCCAGGTTACACTGCCCACCCTGTGAGTCAGAGCACAGGCAGGGTGTCTCCTGCCCATACCTGTTGGGTCGTGAGCACTGGAATCCGGCCGCATGGCCTCCAGCAGAAGCTCTAGGATTTTCTCTGGTGTACCAGACATCACCGTATACCTAGTGAAAATGGCCACTCTGTAGCTCTCACGGCACTGCCCCCACTCCCACTCAAGGGCAGACGTCGATAATCATATCACTTTTCTTGATTTGCCAGGCCTGTCCCCATTTAGGTTGGGGGGAGGCTGACCCTAAATGGGGACCCTAACTGGCTGCACCCTAATCCCAGAGGTATCCCAGGGATATGATACAGGGGAAGGAGCAAAGCCTGGGAAATGTAAGGAGAGATGGTTGGAGAGGGAACATGCTGGGTACCTTACCGGTTCCTGCCTGGGGTTGGGGGACGTGAAGGGCCAGTGCCCTGCAAGGCTCTCTCCAGCACCAGCACCACTTTGCCATGTTCTTCTAGCCGGATGGTCTTTGCCTCCACATCCTGGAGAAAGGACCACATCTGGTGCTCAATGCACTGTGGCTCTGGCTCTGGCCCCACTTACCCATCTCCTACACATGGGGCTCTGACCCCATAAGGCTTCCACAAAGGACCTCTGCCCTTCTCCCACTACCCAGCAGGATCCCCTCCCAATCCCCATCCCGTTGTAGCCCCCCTTTCACCCTTACTGCCTCCCCAGCAGCCCAGCCTTCTGCCCCCTGTAAGCCCACTACTCCCTTGGCCTCCCACACCCAGCTGAGATTGCTGGTAATGCTGAGCCCTCTCAGAGTGCCATGGGCTCCCTCTCCTCATACACCGAGGGCCACGGTCCCCTCCCAGCCATCACATCCCAGTATTTCCGTGTCCTGCCTTCCTGCTCTCACAGGGCCCCCTCATTCCTGCTCCTCGCCCCATAGCACTTCTCTGGGCCATGTCCCCTGCCCAGTGGCAGCACCTTGATGATGCGGTTGAAGTCCTGCTTGTCCACACGCAGAAAGTGACAGTTGTCTTCTCGCAGGATGATTGTGGCCGCCCGGGGTGCGTCGTTTACCAGAGCCAGCTGTCCAAAGTCATCTCCCTCATGCAGTGTGGTCACCAGCCCCTGCAGCCAGGCCTCAGTCACATCCACCACAACCCCTAGCCTTTGCCAGGACAGGCCCAGGGCAGGGAACCCAGACAGGAGCCGTGGGGGGACTGGCATTGGTGCTGCCCATGAGGACGTGCACCAGGGAGCAGTTACCACCCAGGGGACTGGGGCAGAAGGAAAGGAGGGCTGACCTTGCCGTGGGTCACCACGTTGACAGATCCCTTCCAGATAATGTACCATGAGGTGCCCTTGTCCCCCTGGCTGAACACTGAGGGAAGCACAGCTCAGACAAGGCCCTCCTGGCACCTACCACCCCTCCTCTGTGGCCTCTACCTATGTCCAGACCCTGTACCCAGCTTGCAGTCCCCTGCTTGACTTACACACAGTCCCCGCTTTGCTGTGAGGCTCAAACAGCAGAACTGCAGCTAACTCCCGCTTCACCTGCAGGCAGAGGAAGGGGTCAGCGGTGGCAAGTTCAGGTGAACAGGGGCCAAAGGAGGGGAGGGGCCAAAGAAATAAGTGCTGGGGATCAGAGATGTGGCCAGATCAGGTATTCCCAGGACTCAGCAGGAGACAAACCAAGAGGAGAAAATGGGCTAAGAGAGATGAAAGGATTTTTAGGAGGGCAATGCTGGGGCAAGAAATTAGATTGAAAATTCCAAGCCCTAGGCTCAGTGCCCGTAGCACAGTGGTTACAGCGCCAGCCACATATACCAAGGCATACACCAAGGGTTCAAATCCAGCCCGGGCCAACTAAACAATGACAACAGCAACAAAAATAGCCGGGAGTTGTGGCAGGTGCCTATAGTCCCAGCTACTTGGGAGGCTGAGGCAAGAGAATTGCTTAAGCCCAAGAGTTGGAGGTTGCTGTGAGCTGTGACGCCACAGCACTCTACCAATGGTGACATAATGAGACTTTGTCTCACAAAAAAAGGAAGGGGGTTCGCAAAGATTGGGGGGGTAGATTCTTCTATGTAGAGGGAACTACAAGTGCCAAAGGCTCCAGGCAGACTTCAGTTTGATGCTTTAAGAACCAAAAGAAGGTCAATGTGCCACAGCACTCTACCAAGGGTGACACAGTGAGACTCTGTCTCAAACAAAAAAAAGGGGGGGGGGCTTGGCGTCTGTGGCTCAACAGGCTAAGGCGCCAGCCACGTACACCTGAGCTGGCAGGTTCAAATCCAGCCCGGGCCTGCCAAACAACGACGGCTGCAACCAAAAAATGGCCGGGCGTTGTGGCAGGCGCCTGTAGTCCCAGCTGCTTG
>CAUYRH010134979.1:0-45478 GCA_963574655.1 Perodicticus potto | reverse complement strand
ATTAAATCATAATTGTGTACATTGGTGCAATCATGGGGCACAATGTGCTGACTTTATATACAATCTGAAATATTTTCATTGAACTATTTAACATAGCCTGCATGGCCCTTCAATCACTATATGAAGACATTTATATTCTACCTTTAGTAATTTTCACTTGTGCCCTTGTAAGATGCACCGTAAGTGTGATCCCACTAATCACCCTCCCTCCACCCATCCTATCTCAAGAATGGAAGAAAAAGTATCCAATGTACTCAGCCCTACTATGAAGCTAATCTATAGCTTTCATATGAAGGCTAAAACCCAGTTATAGCACAAGAAGACATACTTTAAATTCCAACTTTTCTTTCAATTCTCAGTGGGGCCATAGCATGAATTTAAGGACAGTACACAGCTGATGTTTCAGATAGAAGTCAGGTAGAGTCCTTGTGATTATGTCCCACACATAAAAGGTGAACCCCCACTGTGCCCAATCAGCGAGAGCACCCCAACCCCGCCCCTCTCTCATCACTCCTCTCCCCAACTTGAATTGAAATGAGCTTCCTCCTATGTAGGCATGCATCAGATCAGCTACCGGCTTCATATTAGTATTGAGTACATTAGATAATCGCTTTTCCATTCTTTTTCTTTCTTTCTTTTTTTGGGGGGGGACAGAATCTCACTTTGTCCCCCTCGGTAGAGTGCCATGGCGTCATAGCTCACAGCAACCTCAAACTCTTGGGCTCAAGTCATCCTCCTGCCTCAGCCTCCTGAGTAGCAGGGATGACAGGTGCCCACCACAACTCCCGGGTATTTTTTTTCTTTTTTAGAGATAGGGTCTCTTGCTCAGGCTGGTCTCAGACTCCTGAGCGCAGGCAATCCACCCCCCTCCACCTCCCAGAGTGCTAGGATTACAGGCGTGAGCCACCACACCTGGCCTGCTTTTCCATTCTTGTGATGCTTTACTAAGAAGAATGTGTTTTAACTCCATCCAGGGTATTACAGAAGATGTGAAGGCAGCATCTTTTTTTAAAGATTTAAGAATCAAGATAAAGATGAAAGACTCAACATATCCTATACAATATTTACCAGGCTTTAGACTCTTTTTCTTCTTTGTTTTTTAGGTGTTTGTGCAGATCAAATGACATAATGTATGTAAAAATGCTTTGAAAAACATAAAACCTGCTGTAAATATTAAAAAAAGAAGTCAAATTATGCCTCCACTTTATGAAAACAGATCACAGTGGTTCTGTGGCCCTCGGTCTAGTGAGTTGACAGAAACCAGGCTCCAGGGTCCTCAGTCACTGTGGTCATTCAGGAGGGGGAGTAGAGTCATGCCATTGTCATTGTCATCAAGGAGTTAGGAAATGATTTGGAAGTCGGACTTACACATGACCATAGCAATGAAGAGGTGTATGTTTTTTTTCCTTCCAGATATTGGTACAGACGCATCAAGGGAGGATGTGGGGCAGATGAAGCTTCAGCTACTCAAGACTCAAAGGATGAAGTGGAATTAGAGACACAGAATGGAAAGGGAGCACGGTCATGTGAAGATGGACATTTTCTCTTTAAACTCTTAGCTTCCTGAAAACAAATGTTGGAGGGGGCTCCAAAGTTAATGTAGACAAACTTGGATCTTGGACGGTTAAACAGAGAGGTAGGGTGTGGGCATTCAGGAATAAAAAGGAGTGTAAACAGTTGACTTGGAGATGGATTATTTACTGGGCTATGCTTCATTCATTTCTTAAACACATTTGTGGAACATCGGCCAAGTTCAAGGAATTACACTCTGTAATGGCCCTGCAGTGGTAGACAGAACAGCCCTGGTTCTCTACTCCTGTAAAACTAATAAGAATACGGTTCTGACGAAACTTCATGTGACTGGATTCATCCTTCCCTCTGGACACGTCCAGAGTGCAGTTTATTCTCAGCACAAAGTCCCACTAAAATAATGTAAAATATAATAGAAATGTATTTTATATGGTAATGTCTTTCAAATGAGTTCATTACAGAAATAATAAATACAACTCCAGATTCTTCATGTGAGTCTTTTAGCCAGATACTGTAGTGTGATGGCTTTTAACAATTTTTTAAATAGGTCTCACAGTAAAAAACATATTTTACATCAGGTCTAAGTATATACTCTGCCCCTAGACTCAAACATACACATACACATACACATATGACTGAAACAAATGTTTTAGGGGAAATACAAGTTAAAATAAAATTGTAAATTATGGGAAAAGATGACCTATTTAATAAATTACATTGAGACAACTCATCATGCATATGGAAAAGAATAAATTTATCCTTACTTCACACCATACATCCAAATTAACTCTAATAAAATCAGAAAGCTAATTAAAAAATGAAAAATTCAATATTCTAAGTTAGAGGGGTTAGAGAAAAGTCTATAACCTAGCCCTGAGTAATGGAAAGGCTTATCTTAATAAGATGTGCAAAGACATACCCTAAAAAGAAAAAAAGTATGACATGGCCATTTGGTTACCTCTTACATTCTATAGTCTTATTTATTCACTTATATTTTACCTAGCCCATTCATCTGTAAAATAGTCTTAATAAGACTGTTCCATACTCAATTCTTTCTATTAGTTATTGTTGCTACTGCAGAAATAGCTTCCTTATTTAAGTCTCTTTTTGCCCAAGACAAAGAAAAGGAACTGTATGTTATGCATAAAATAAAAATAAAGAAGGCTAAAAATGGTGGCAACATTAACATTAAAGCAAACAAACCAACCATGTGTATCGACAGATAAAATGCAAAAGAAGTGAAAAAGAAGTCCACTTCCACTGGACTGAATAGTTGTCCCCTCTCGCACCCCAATGGTTTTATATGTTGAAGCCCTAACCCCAAATCTGATGGTATTTGGAGGTGGAGATTTGGGGGAGTAATTAGGTTTAAATGAGGTTCATGAGGCTGAAGCCCCCATGGTGGGATTAGCGTGGATAGAAGAAAAGGAAGAGACAGCAGAACTTCGTCTCTGCTACGTGAGGATAGATGAGAACGTAACGGCGTTCAAGCCCAGGAGAGGGTCACCAGCAAGAACTGAACTTGCCAGCAGTTGATTTTAGACTTCCAGCCTCTAGAATTATGAGAAATAAATGCCTAGTATTTAAGTCACATAGTCCATAGTATTTTATTATAGCAATCTGAACTGACACACTCCGTACAGCTAGTAAGGGTTAAAATGAACAATACGTAAAGATTTCAGCAAATTACAACAATGAAAACTCTTCAATAATAAAAACATGAACATGACTCAGGAAAAAACCCACACAAATGTCAATAAACATGTGCAAAGACGCTCGACTTTACTAGTTATTACTAGCCAAAGGCAAATTAAGACCACAGCAAGATGTCATTTCATAACCATCACTTTGGGAAAGCTACTGTTAGGTGCTGGTTAGAATGGGGTGCATGTGAGCCCGCCTACATTTCTGGTGAATGGTAACTTGCACAATCTATTTGGAGAGCAATTTGGCAAAATATAATATTAGAGATATTCTTGCATGCATATGTAAACCAACCTATAAAAGTATTTATGGATTTACTTAAAAACATTTATTTTTTGAGACTGGGTCTCCCTCTGTACCTAGGCTTGAGTGAAGAGGCATGATGGCAGCTTACTTCAGCCTCAAAATCCTGAGCTCATGCACTCCTCCCACCTTGGCCTCCTTAGCAGGTTGGACTACAGGTACAGGCCATCTAGCTGTGTTTTTTTAAGAACACCTGGCTAATTTTTTTTTTTTGGCAAAGACAGGGTCTCACTGTGTTTCCCATGCTGATCTTGAACTCCTGGCCTCAAGCCATTCTTCCTGCTTGACTTCCTAAAGTGTTGGGATTGTAAGTGTGAGCCACCATGTCTGCTACAAAGTATTTATTGCATTTTTGTCAAAGCAAAATGTGGAAGACAGCCTAAATGTTCATCAGTAGGAGAATGGATAATTACATCATGGCATTTCAAGCACAGGAATACTATACAACTAGAGGTGCTTGTCTCATTGTAGATAAATCTCACAAAATAACCCCGAGTGATGAAAGGGTATTATAGAAGATTATGTAAAGAACAACATTTGTATGCATATTTAAAATATTTCTACCGTATTTTATATAAATGTCACATGCTTATTACATTATAGAAATTATTAGAAATGATAAACTGACAATCAGGATAGTGGTCACTGTTTATGTCAGTGGATTCTGAGGCTATCATCAGATTTAATGATTTGCTAGAAGGGTTTGGAACTCAACAAAACTTGTATACATGGTTTATTACAGGGAAAGGACATATTGTAATCAGCAAAGAAAAAGGTCACGTAGGGAGAAGTCCAGGGAAAACCAGACACAAGTCTCCAGGAGTCGTCTCCCAGCAGAGGCACCTGGATGTGCTTAATTTTCCCCACAATGGTGTGTGACAATACCTGGGAAGTGTTGCCAACCAGGGAAGCTCATTGAAGCCTTCTTGGGTACAGGGCACCTGTGTGAGTGACCTCACATACTTAGATTTCAGCTCCCCACATGAAAAACAGGTTCTCACCATGAATCATACTGTTAGCCGAACTATTTGATAAAACCGATTGCTTTTGGGGTCTTTTCATGAATTCTTTGCTTAGATTAATATCTAGGCAAACTGATTAAACTTTGCTGAAGAAATACAGAAGTATTCTTATCAGATAGAATATGCTAAAGGTCCAGAGCACATCTTCCAGGAGTTGCTAAGGACCAGATCTGAAGAAAGGTGTTTGTTGAGAGTGTGCAGGGACAGAAACCTCCCGAGTTAACCCCTTCCTGCATGTTTCTGAGGGCTGAAAAGGGGGCTTGCATTTTGCACGTAAGTGTCAAATGCAAGTTATTTCCTATGCTGGGGTAGGTGGGTGTCTGGGTGTCTATTATATAATCATGTAGACATTTTTAAGCCTAATTGCATGAAAATACAGAAAGAAAGCCAACCTACTAGGGGAATACCACTTCATCCAGATTCCTCTGACAAACAATTATAATAAATGCTATTAGAATCATTAATAATAACAGAGTTTTTTGGGGGGAGGGAGTTTGTTTGTTTATTTACTTATTTACTTTTGAGACAGAGTCTCATTCTGTTGTCCCAGTTAGAATGTCTTGGTATCATAGCTCACAGCAACACAAACTATTAGAATCAAGTGCCTCAGCTTCCAGAGTAGTTGGGACTACAGGCACCTGCAATACTTGCACAGTTTTTTTTTTACTTTTAGTAGAGACAGGATCTTCCTCTTGCTCAGGCTGGTCTTGAACTCCTGAGTTCAGGTGATCCACCTGTGTTGGCCCCCCAGAGTGCTGGGATTAGCAGGTATGAGCCACTGCACCCAGTCAAATAATAACAGAGTTTTTATAAGTGATTAAAAAAACATAGCAATAAAATGTATTTGGTTTGGGCCTGGAAATAGTTCACCCTATCAAATACCGAATTTTATGGTGTAAAGTAATACCAGAGCTTTTCTCATAATGTTCTGTTTTTTGTTTTTAGAGACGTGGAACAATCGCCACATTGTTGCATCCTCTGGGTGCCAAGACAGCACTAACAGTTTCTGACAGAGTTATACACGTCCGGCTTATTTCACATTTGGCAAATCCATCTTCATCTTTTGTGCCTTTGTCCTTTGGGTGACCACTGCATTTTATTTTCATCCCACAGTCCTCCCTTGCTTGACACAAACACAGCCGTCTCTGTGAAGAGTTCCACCGTCACTCCAGCAGTGACAGCCCCTCGTGTTTACTGAGCACCAGGGAGCATTCCGAAGATTTCACAGACACTAAATACGTGAACCATCGTGATAGGCCACAAGGTCGGTGTTATCGTCTCCACCTTGCCAATGAGGGGACTCAGATGCTTAGTAGTAAGCAGACTTGGGCATGGTCACACAGTCAGGCAGTGGAGAGAGAGAGGGACCTGGCTTTCTAACTGCAAGACCGCATGTCTCCTCTAAAATCTCGGCTGCTCCATGGCCCTCCTCCACTCCAGAATATTTTTGTATCTGATGTGCCCTGTGTACAGCCGTACGGTTACAATTGTCACTTCATGGAATGATTAGGGACCTGCCTTTCCTAAGCAGTGTGCTCCTTGAAGTCCATAGAATTCTTATTTCCTAGGAAAGGGCCCAGTGTAGACATTAAAAACATTTATTTAATACATTGTCAGGCTGTAGAAAGTAGATTTCATTGAATGTATACGTAGGTCTTAAAAATCTTAAGTATGTACAGAAAGTTTTCAGCATAGAAACGCTGGGAGGAATAAAAACCTTTGAATTCCTTTGTTTTACTCTCATTTAGTAAGAAGAGCACATGATTAAGTAAAAGCTATTCTTATGTATTTATTTGCATATTCCGCAGATTATTCTCAGAGGAGCATATTAGCATTTCATCCTAGGTGTTACAGCAGTAAATTAAAAATACAAAATTGTGTTTACATTTTATTTTTTGTGACCAAAGGGATTGATCCTGAATCATGCTATTTTGATACATCTAATCATCTACGGTACACATTCAACACTCGCATACATATATTTATTTCTGTTCATTTTATAAACACATACATACACACATACAGGTGTCTTTTATTTTCATCAGCAAAGCCATTTTCACATTCCATACGAAAGGACCATTCTACAGCTACAGGCAGTCCTGAGTTACACACCTCTGACTTACAGACAACTCATACTGACAAACAGACGCTATTACAGTAAGTTCCTGAGTTACAAACATCCAACTGATATACGGCTCACATTTATGAACAAAGGCGATTACAGGTAATAGGTAAATGCACCTGTTCTAACTTACATACACGTTCAACTTAAGAACAATCTTACAGACCTTATCTTGTTTGTAAACCAGGGACTGCCTGCAACTATGAAAAAACCCTCAACAGTTACCCTGTTAGTTTCTCTTCTAAATTATGGAGTCATATCGGTGGTAAGCAGAAGATGTATCTAGTGTGCTGTCCAAGGGAGTCCTAGATTCTTCTAACTTATCGTCTTTTAAGGGGTTTGCCAGAAAAAGATGCTGGCTTTTGATGAAATAGCCATCTTCCATATTTCCTAAACTCAACCTCTACCACAATTTATTGCCTCGATTTTTTGCTTGTTTTTCTCTTACATTAAACATTTTACCTGCTTATGTCCTTTAGTTTGGGGTTTATTTGATTTCCACCGCTGAGGAAATGACCCTTTCTTGTATTACATCTTGGCCATGGCAGTCCAAGTTAACAAATCCATTTTCAAGCAGATCAGGAGCTGGGCATGAATCACACAATAAACGTGTGGAGCCTGAACCACTGACTCGTACTTTTCTTGTTTTTAGATTCAATACCACTGCAGAAAATAAAATTCCGAGGACTTGGTATCGAAATCAGCATTAAAAGGAATTTGTCATAATAAAAGCTGCCACGTGAGTAGGTACCCTGGGTTAGTCCTTAAGTTAAAATGACACCTTAGAAAATACAACTTTTATATTTATCTTAGAACAAGCTCACTTTAGAGGGACCTATGTGCAAACTTTCTTCATTTAATTGGTTTTCTTAATATGATATAGCAATTTCGGAACTAATTAAAATTTTGGTCTAATGAATATTCAAGACCGAATTATTTTATTTTCACAGTACAGTATATAGATTTTTAAACCATCCAGAAGGGTCATTATATTTTCTACTTTCTTAAAAAGTCGTATATTGTTACTGAAGCCAAATGGCTTGTTTGTTTCCTCTTAGGCCATGATTGAAGAAGCCGTCACCGGAGCCGAGTCCTTCTCAGCTCCGCACACACCATTTGCATCAAGAATAAGAGCTGATCGAATAGAATTAAGTAAGAGGGGTTTTTCACCAAACTAAAAAGAGAAAATTAAAAAAGGAAAGCTTGCTTTGTATTTCTAGAAAAGATACGAAAGCTTTTACGAAGGAAGCAGGCATCATCCTATATCAGCCCACCCTAAATGAAAGAGAGAAAGCAAGCTGAAAATTGGTAGAAGAGTTGATTTCGCTGCATGTTTATGTTAATAGGGTATTTGACTTTTGAATGCTTCATAAACCTTGTTACGCTCTGTGCTATTTGAGGAGTAAAACAGCTGGAACCCTGCCAGAAGCCTTAATTGGAATCAGCTTAGCAGGGGCTGACAAGGTTTCCTAGTGTTTAGTTTCAAACTTATTATAAAAATGCAAAATTATGTGCTATTTATTTTCCATTCCTCTTTCGTGTAGGCCCGTAAAGGTAAGACTGAGCTGTATTAAGAAATAAACTCATTTTTCCCATCTGCCCCAGGCCGGTGCTCTGAGTCTGCAGCATGGGGACTGTCTCTTCCAATTAGCTGTGGCCTCACTTCTCATGCAACGAGAATGTCACGGGGAGCTTTCCCCCATGCATTTTCATTATTGGCTAAATGATAACTCCAATGGTCAACCCGTGGTCGAGTTACTGAGCTATGTGGTCAATCTGTCACCAACGCGGTGAGCAAGGCCATAGAAATATGTTCAAAAATGGCTCTTGGGGGCTCTTAGCTTTATCCTACAAAAGGGTCACATTGCGATTGGTCAAATACCAGGAGGACACTTGGTTCTATTTTAAGCCACAAGAAATAGATGAGTTTTGTGCTTTTTGCCAAATTTTAGGAGATTTGTGCTTTTTATTTTGTTTTTCCGTTGGGCTGTTTAACTTCAGTTGGTTCTCCTGTTCTTCCCTGTCCGTATCCCTTATTATATCATTACCGGACCTGAAAATAATAATTTAATTCCTTAAAAAACATTAAATAGCTACTTATGTGTCAGATTAGTATACTGGGTGTTAGTGACACCGGTGCACGTGTAACACATAATTCCTGTCTTGACAACCTATTTCAGATGAAACAGAAATTTGAATACATGTTTAGAAGTAGTGAGGAGTGAATTCTGATCCTAGATGTTGTTTGATCCGCTAGCACAGAGGCAGCCTACTCAAGCTTTTCACTAAAATATATGTGAGGAGACAGCAAAGAATGAAAAAAATGCAACCTACAGCTAAGTTTGATACAGATCTAATGCTAAGTTTTAGAGGGAATTTTCTATCACAAGACTAACGGATCTTGATTGTGAAAAGAATGTGTACTTCGTAGGGCAGACCATGTTTTTACTTCATGAAAAAACATCTGAAATGAGACAGAGAGGCTTTACATTTGTCTTTGAATCAGTAAAATACTGGATGGAATGGCTAAGCTGGGCCTTCTTGCCTTGTCCCTAATCTTAGAGGGAAAGTGTCCAGTTTTGGATTGTTAAGCGTAATCAGCTGATGGACTTTTGTCAGACGCACTGTATGGAGCTGAGAAAGTTCCCTTCTATTTCTAGTTTGCTGAGAGTTTAATCAGGAATAGATATTGGATTCTTTGTTAAATGTTTTGCTACATCTGTACCGATTATCATAAAGTTTTCTCTTTTAATTTTTTTCAACATAATGGATTACATTGACTTTTGGATGGTAAGTCAACATTGCATTGCTGGGATAAATCCAACTGAGTATGTGATTTCATTTGCCTTTTGCATTCTGGTTTCTTAAACTGAATGCTGTGGTCCTTAACTTGAGAACTTTCCTTGTTCTAATATAAGGAGTTAATGAATGTCCATCTGAGTGCCGCTTTAGACTTACCCCACTCATTTTGACTTGCTGAGTTTTTATTTTTATTAGGTTCAAAATACTTTCTAATTTCAATTTGGATTTCCTCTTCGGCCACAAGCTACTTAAACATGGTAAATGTGTTATGTAGTTACAAAATATCTGGGAATAGTCTAGTATTTTTTATATTATTGGTATACAATTTCATTTTCTATTATTGGTATACAATTTCATTTTCTAATTTAATTCCATTAGCGTCAGAGAATATACTTTGTATGAGTCAAATACTTTTGAAATTATTGAAAATTGTTTTATGGTCCAGAATATGGTTGGTCTTGCAAAATATTCTATAATGTACTTCATTTTTTAAATCTTTAATGCATCTTTTTATTTGATTTTTGCCAAATCTAATACAATGTCTTTACCCTTCCATTCAAAGCACTGTAGCATTTGGGGTTCCAACCTGTACCTCCAAACTAATATTTCTTCCCCAAATCCCTAAAACATGCGACTTGAATTTGAATCAAATTGGGACCTGAAGCATTCTCTCAACATTCTCCAAAATCCTCTGTGCTCACCCTCTTCCCAACATAGGAAATTCTTCCCACTCTCAGACAAACACAACCATGTCCCAAATCTTCTCATCCTTCCAGAGAAGCTCACATCCTCCTCGGTAAGAACTGTTGGAAACATTTTAGGCAACTTTCTCCTTTCCTCACCGCAATGCTGATTCCTCTTTAATCAGCTATTTTGCTTCTCCCACTTTTTACTGAGGTAAAATCACCCATTTCAAGTCTATAGTTAATGAATTTTGACAATTGTGTATTACCAACAGCACGATCGAGATGTGTCGGGCGTTTTCGTCACCCCAAAATGTTTCTTCATTTCCCTTTCCGGTCTTTCCCTTCCAAATTCCATCCAAAGACAACCACTGATTTTCTTTTGGTTGCCATATTTTTTTCCCCTGAAATCTCATCTTGGTGACATGGTAGGGTAGATCGTCTTTTTATATGGTTTCTTTCAGTGAGCACAATGTTTTTGAAGTTCATCCGAAGTTGTGTGCCTCAGTGGTCTGTTGTTCCTTTTTATTTATTTATTTTTTTTGAGACAGAGCCTCAAGCTGTCGCCCTCGATAGAGTGCCGTGGCATCACAGCTCACAGCAACCTCCAATTCTTGGGTTCAAGCGAGTCTCTTGCCTCCTCCTCCCAAGTAGCTGGGACTACAGGTGCCCGCCACAACACCCGGCTATTTTTTGTTTGCAGCCGTCATTGTTGTTTGGTGGGCCTAGGCTGGATTCGAACCCGCCAGCTCAGGTGTACGTGGCTGGCACCTTAGCCCGTTGAGCCACAGGCGCCAAGCCTGTTGTTCCTTTTTAAAAGATCTATCACAATATATTGATTTACCAGTCAAAAAACATTTGGGTTGTTCCTATTTTGCTTCTTAGGAACAAGGCTGCTATGAACATTTGCATACGGATCTGTGCATACACTTACCATTCTTACTTTAGTAAAAACCTGGCAGTGGGGTTTCTGGGTCATATGAAAATGACAGACTGTTTTTCACCACAACTTATGAACCTTCCAGTTGCTCTAAATGCTCACTGACATTTGGTATGGTCATTCTTTTTACTTTGTTATTTGCATTAATATTTTAATTAATTAATTAATTTTATTTCAAAATATTAGAAGGATATAAATATTTTTGGTACATCTATTGATTTTGTTATGCTTCAGTTAGAGTTGTAAGTGTGCTCACCACCAAGATAGTGTTTATTTTACTGATTAGGTTGGTTTTGGCCCAACTCCCTCACCCCCATAAAAAAAATATATATATATATATATTTTATATACGTATCATATATATATATTTTTTGAGACTGAGTCATACTGTCATACTCTGTCACCCTGGGTAGAGTGCCATGGCATCATCATAGCTCACAGCAAACTCAAACTCTTGGGCTTGAGCAATCCTTTTGCCTCAGTCTTCTGAGTAGCTGGGAGTACAAGTCTGTGCACTACTCCTGGCTAGTTTTTCTATTTTTAGTAGAGATGGGGTTTTGCTCTTGCTCAGGCTGGTCTCCAGTGACTGAGCTAAAGCAATTTCCCAGCACCGGCTTCCTAGAGTGCTAGGATTACAGGTATAAGCCACTGTGCCCAGCCCACTTGTACATATTATAAATCTAGAATGCCTTGTTATTATTTTTGGTTTTAGTAGTCCATTTTTCTTTAAAGAATTTTAAGTGATAAGAAAAAAGCTGTTTTATTTTTCCAATGTAGACACCATTTCCAGTGTTCTTTGTTCCTTTGTGTAGATTCAGATTTCCATCAAGTTTTATTTTTCTTTGGAATGACCTTGACTTTGCATATAAGCCAGTGATAAATTCTTTTAGCTTTTATAATTTTAAATAGCTTAATTCGTTTTTCTTTTTGAGAGATATGTTCACGGGATTTACATTGTTTATGATATAAAAATTTATTCTCATTGGTATATTTGCTATTTGGTGCAGAGCACTTTTTTTTTCCTGTGGTTTCTTGTAATATTTTCTTTTTTCTTGTGTTTCAGCATTTTGACTATGCTGTGTCTTGATGTAGTTTTCTTTATGGTTTAGTACTTTGAGTTAGGTGAACTTCATAGATCTTCATAGATCACAGCTTTAATCAAATTTGGAAATATTTTAGGCATTATGTCTTCAAATAATTTTTTTCCTCCCTCCCTCTCTCCATTCTGTTCAAGGATTTCAGATACATGTAGCTTGTCTTTCAACAGCACCACAGCTTACTCATGGGGTTCACTGTTTCGTGGGCATTCTTCTCTCTGTTTTGTTTGAGCAGTTCCCACTGCTATGCCTTCGAAAGCACTAATCTTTTCTTCTGCAGCATCTCTCGTCTTTACTCCCCGTGTATTTTTTATCTAATACATTATAGTTTTAATTTCTAGAAGCTTGATGTAGATTCTTTTTTATATTATCAATCTCTCTGTTTAAGTTGTTTGGTCTTTCTTCTAACTTGTATCTTGGGTTATAGTTTATTATTGCTTTAATGTCTTTGCTAACCTTATCATGTGCATGGTTTCTGGTTCAGTTTTAATTTATTAATGTTCTCAGGACGGAGTCATATTTTCTTGCTGCTTTGCATATTTGGTAAGTTTTGGTTGGATATCAGACAATGTAAATTATACCTGGTTTTTGAGCTTTGCCCGGGAATGAAGTTGTTTGAAAACAGTTTGATCTATTTAGGTCTCCATTTTTAACTTTATTAGCTAATAATATATAGCCTAAGTTTAATTTTTTTCCTCTAGTGCAGCAAAACTTTTTTGAATCCTCTACCCAATCTTCAATGTGCTATGACTTTTTTATTTTTTAATTTGGTCATTGGGAATAGGCCAGCCTCACTTTAAATTCATGACCAATGGGCATCACTTTCCCTCGAGAGTCTATTTCCCCAGCTCCAGTGACTCTCTCTTGCTCCAAATCACCAATTCATTGTTTTTTTCTTTTTTCACCTAATGCCTTCAACACCTTTTTCATCCTCACGATCACCTGATTACTGCTTTCTACTTTGCTGAGATAATTGAAGCTTTAAAAAGAGAATTGCCATAGTTGGGTTATACCCTTCATATATATGAAACCAGCACATTGTACCCCTTGATTGCACTATTGTACACAGATATGATTTAATAATAAAGACAATAAAAAAAAGAGAATTACCAGACTTGCAGCTCTACTTTTGCCCGAGAGCCCATACCTGTTCCCACATACACTGTCAATGTGCTCAGACCTAAAGTATATTCCTTTCTTAATAAACACTTGCCATCCTCTCTTACCCACTCACAGGCCCCATTCTCAAAATTTTCCTTTCTCTTTCCCACGTCATAATCTTTTTATGCTCTACTGGATGATTCATACCAGCACAAAATCATTTTTGTTTCTCCCATTTTTAAAGAGAAAAAAGGTTATTTTCTCTCTTTGCAACAAGACTTGACAAAAGGGTTCTCCTTGCCTGCTTTCTCTAAATCTTCACCTCTTCCCTCTTCACCGGCCTCTCAGACTTTTGATCCACCAACTCAGAACAAAATGTTCTTGTCAAGGGAACAAATGCCCTCGGCATTGTCAACCTAATGGACTGTTCTTGGCTTTCCTCCCACCAGATGCAACATTTTATATCAGTGTTCATTCCTTCCCTCCTGAAGTGTGTCCTTCATTTGGCTTTCAGGACACTGTGCTCTCTGGATTTTCTTTCTCCCCACCACCTCTGTTTCTAATTCTTTTCTGTTCCTATAAGCTTTCCTTATCATCTAATATTGGTATGCCCCATGGCACTTGGTCCTCTTTTTCTCACTTTCTCCAGTTACTACCCTTAATTCCAACTTGTAGTTCAAGATCCCATTCTCAGAAGTCTCCAAAATTTACACCCCAACCAAGAACCTTACTGAACTCCAATCTCATCCGTGCAGTGTACATGCGCAGGTCGGGGTGGAGCAGGTAGTGGGGGGCAGCTGTGTTTGACGCGCTTCCTCAGAGCCCCAGGCGGCTGGAAGCTCTCCCAGGTGCAGACGGGAAAGCTGGAGGCTCCCGTTCTGTGCCTTCCGTTGCAGCCCAGAGGGGACACGCATCATATGAGCCCACAAAACTACAAGGAGGTTGGAAAATGTGAGAAGAAATGTGGATATTCAGTTAACACAGGAGATACTTCCACAGGTGGTACTATATTTATAAGAGAGACAATACGTCTATATATTGGTTCTATATTTACAAGCATCATTGTTAGACAATAGAACTATATGCTTTTTGAGGTTTTTTTTGCTTTGTCTTTCACCACATTTTCTTCTTTTCATAATGACTATACACTGCTTTTGTAATAAGAAATGTTAATTTTTATTCTGTAACTAAAAGCAAATGTCGTTGGGGCCAGAATATGGCAGTCCTCTGTGTAACAAGAGGACGTTAGTAAAGGAATGAGAAAGAGGCAGGGGAGGAATTGCGTAGATTGGACCAAAGAGATGGAAGAGATTTACCAGAGAGGGAAGTGCGAAAGCCATTGAGAAAGAAAATTTTAAGGAGAAAGGAACTAATTTGCAGGAGAATCTCTAAGGGGTGGAGGAAATAAAACCAATTTGAAAGGAAAATTTGGACACCTCAGCCTAGTTTGAGGCCTGTATAGTAACAAATGCAAAGAATTCTTCACAGGAATGAAGAAGCAGAAATAAAAAGAAAAAATAGCAGTGATGAAAATGGGGCTACAGAGATGGGCAATGAATATACTATGGAGAAATTAAAATATCCTAAGCTATTATCCTATACCATAAGGAAAGGCAGAAATGGATACAATCTTAGTATTGCTAAGAAACAAATATGCGTATGGTGCTGTTGCCAGCCTTAAGAAAGATGTTATGCAACCCTGCCCAGCAGTACATATTTAAGAACAAATCTATGTGAGTAGTGTGGAAAGGGAGAGGCAAATGCTATTGGAATTTCTAATGTCAAATTTGAAATCGATTCTTTTCTGGTTGGCTGAAAGAACAGCTCTGTCTGCCACATTCAAGGTGAGGTGCTGGGGACTGATGTGACAGCCTGAAGCTGAGGTGAAGACAGGTGTTGATGGGAATAAGACGGCTCCAATTGCCCAACTCAGGGCGGAGCACATTCGACTGGCAGTGGTGAATCCTTGGCTAAATCATTCACATTGCTAAAGTTTATGAGCTTCCGTGTCTTCTTTAATAATCTAACAGACCTTGAAGAGCTTAGGGAAAATGTCCTTTGAATTTGGCAACTTCAAGACACTTGTTCATTTCTTTTTTTCTTTTTTGCAGTTTTTGGCCGGGGCTGGGTTTGAACCCACCCCTTCCGGCATATGGGGCCAGCGCCCTACTCCTGTGAGCCACAGGTGCTGCCTCACTTGTTCATTTTGTCCAGGAAAGTTTCAACAGAGTAATGGAATGGCAGCCACTTAGATGGATGAGATCGGAGGGAGGCTGCAGAATCAGCTAGTGTGCACAGCACTTTCAAGAAGCTTGACCTTAGGGGCAACGTGGAAGTTCTCTTTATTAATGGGATGTTCAAGTGTGTGTTTTGGTACTCACACATGCATAGTTGAAAGCCTTTCACATGAGAAATAAATATATTTTCTCTTTAGCTATTTTTTAAAAAAGCCAGACAGCTCTAGCTGGGTGTTGTAGTAGCCTCCCGGGCACCTGTAGTCCCAGCTACTCGGGAGGCTGAGGCAAGGAAATCGCCTAAGCCCAGGAGTTGGAGGTTGTGAGCTGTGTGACGCCACAGCACTCCAGCATGGGCGATAAAGTGATACTCTGTCTCTAAAAAAAAAAAAAAAAAAAACCAAACAGCTCTTGTTACCTTTGTAATTAAAAATGTAGGTTTCCCCCTCAATCAGTGAAATCTACCATAGGGCTCGTCCAAGGGGGCTTCTGATAGGCCAGTAATTTGGTTCTCTTCAACTTTATATTTTTTCTGTATTTCTCAATATGTATTTTATGAAGACTATAGAAGAGTTGGGAAGAAGCCGGGGAACAGGGGGTCTGCTGGTGACAGCACCTTTTTATATTTTAGGAGCGGGTTGTGTCTGGCCTACTTGGAGGGTGAGAATTGCGATTCATGCTCTCTTCCCAAGTCATTTTGCTAAACCTCATTGTTACAGCTTGAGCGTCCATAGTGAGGATTTTCCCTCTGTCCCAAGTGTTTTCCAGGTCATTCCTTCCAAAAGCGTCATTTTCCTTACAGTCTCTATCTATTGTTTCTTTTCAAATCATATAAATCTTTCACTCAGAGCCCCTGGAAAATACATTTTTCCATTTCATTACACTTCCTGTAAATTTTAGCCCCCCTTCTACAAACGGACCCTCTGGAGGGCTGAGCATCCAATTTGGGGAGATAGCTGATGTTCACCCCCACCCCCCGTGAAGTTTTGCTTATAATTGAGATGATTAGATTTTGGTTTATTAACTCCTTGTTTAGCACATGGTTCCTCATTGATCTTCCCTAGGAACGGCATTTTCTAGTTTCACATTTTCCAGGATGATCGAAGATCAGATGAAAAGCTGATTGTGCGTGGTACGTGTCTAGACAGCAATGAAATGCAAAGATCTACTGATTTCAGTCTCTGTGCCCATCGTAGTTACCACTGCAACACGTGGATGATGAGCTATGGTAACAGCACGAGGAAAAGCTCTACCACAAACACGAAGAATTCTATCAGTCAAGAACTGATAGTAAATGGGAAGGAAAAAAAGCTTCAAATTATTCTGACCACAAGAATCAAAAGAATAAGATAAAATTTATATCAAAAAGAAAAAATAAAAACAGGGAAAGTATTTGCTTCTTTTTTTGAAAATGTTTGTTTTGTTGCGTTTGTCCTTTTAAAAAGCACAAGCTTAAGGCTTCCTTATAAGACCTTTGCCTGACACTGCCATTAAAGAAATGGATTATAAGACAGCAGAAAACGCCAGCCCGGGAGGTTCTGTAAGATGCCAGTTATAGGGAATAGGAATTGGAAATCAAGGACTGTTGGTGCTGAATTTATCTTCCCCAGTGCGAGGCTTTTTGCCTTCTCTCTCGCTCAAGCCCATGGGTGGAAGCAATGAAATTCCCTGACATAACTGGGCCAGTTGCTTTTTATTTCAAGTATGCTGTGAGGAATACTTGAAAGCAATCATCTGTGCTCAGTAATTGGCTGATAAAGCTCAATATCCTCTGCAATTACAGTCACTGTTCATTCAGGAAACCCTCCATACATCATTTGAATGCAGGGCGAGGTTGTAAATTATTATAATACTAACCTGTTCAAGGCTGGTAGAACATACTGTTATAGTGTGAGGAACAAAGATTTAGATACTGGCTGGAACTGCGAGCCGGAGAAAACACAGGTCACTGCGGTTTCAAGGGGAGCGGAGGAGAGGAGCTTGCCAGCAAGGGACAGCGTGATGACCTTGAGTTATTCCCAAAGCAAATCTGCACTTGGGAAAAGTCAGCCAGGGATGAGATTGCAAGGGTCACGAGGAGATTTGCAGATGGAACAGACCACAACAGATACCTACGTGGTATTAAAATGATAAAAAAAAGTCTTGTTCCAAGTGGGTTTATCAAGCACAGGTCTGGAAAGGGGGGAAAGATGGGTAGTGATTGGCCGGAGTGGACAAAAGAACAAAAACATTAAATGATTAGGGGCCTTCTAAGTACGAGTAACTGGATATGTGGGTGTAAAGCACAGGAATGACACAAACTTAGTTTCACATGTAAACACAAAGCAGAGAATTTAGAGCTGGACAGCTGTAAACTCTCAATCTGCACACTCCAAGCTACAAGTCTAAGGCATGAGAGGCTGAGTGACTTGTCCAAGGTAATGCCACCAACAGATGGCAGAGGTCTTTGGTCTCACATTCAGTTATCTTTTCTCTGGAATGTGTAGCTTTCCTCCTTGTTGCTCTGTTTACTAGCTCAGGCCATATTTATTTGATAAGTATTTGCTGATTCAGGTTTATGTTGCCAGTCTTGATTGATAGACCAACATTTTCGTAGGTTTCTTCCCATCTACTTCATGTCTAGGGCTCTCTGATCCGTTATCTGCCGTCAACAATCCTTGCATGTTGAAACATGAATACTATATTGTCCCTGGTCCACCCAGCTGGTCTTTGCCTAAGTGGTGCCACCTGTTCTGTGCTATTCAGCGTATAATCTGAATAGCATAATGACTCTCAGCTTAATTCTCACCATCACACCTGGCCCGTAGAGGCAAGGCAGCGCAGAGCTTGGCAGAAATGTCAGTGTTTCTTCACTAATACGTTTCTCACTGTGCTGATGAAAGGAACTCACTGTGGGCCCTCTAGGAATAGGATGTGTGTGTCGGGGGATATAGAGAGGTGACGTGGCGTGATACAGCCACTCCTACATTCCCACCTCCCTAAGCCTTTAGATTTCTTCCTCTATATTATGCCAGGGATGAGTTGGCATCTCAACTCACTAAATTTAGCTCACTGATAAGTCCAAGTTTGGGTCAATGTCCTAAGAAAACTGCTAAAACCAGCTATTTCTCCTGATACATTAAATCTAGAATCTATAATAAGTGTGTACTTATCAATAATTTTGATCAACAAATGTCCCTTCCTCCTCGATCTAATTCCCTTAGAACCCATTTCCTCGCATATTTCCCAGGTTTATGCCAGTATAAATGAATAAAACAAATTAGCATAAATTAACAAAATCTTGCACTTTTGTTGGAGTATAAGGTATGTCTTCCCAGATAAACTTTGAACTTCCTACTCTGAAGCATACTGATGTCTTCAGTATGGGTTCAGTGGAAAAACGGGGTGAATGGGCCGAGTCTGGTGCAAGCGTCCAGTTATAAGACAATTGCCAGAGAGGTTATTACAGGGCCTTCAAGGAAAGGGAAGTTGGCCTTTGGAAGTTTCGGACCGGCAGGTTGCTTCCCTGGTGAGGGATGCCCAATGGCTCCATATTCTCAGCTTTCTCTCAGTCTACCCGAATATTGGCTTCTCAAATCTCAGGGTCAAAGGTCATTGTGAAGATCAAATAAGTGCATTTTTATGCATGTATCTGTCTCCCCCGCAAGAATGACCTTTTTCATAGTGGAGATTGTACGTAATTCAATTATGAATTACTGCCTGGCAGATAGAAGGCACTAAATAATTTTTAATTGAATAATGAGATCAGGAGGTCTACTTGACTTCTAAGTACTTTGGCAAATATCCACTGTTTATTATTCGGGAAATGTCTTCTTTTATACGGTCTGCTATAGCTCTCACTAATCTCTCTCTCTCTGTCTCTCTTACACGGGTCACCGCTCTGTGTTGTGACAGCACAAAGACATTTATAGTCTACTCCAACTGTGACTGAAAGAACAAACTCTCAGAATGAGTTCAATTTGGGGAGAAAGGGTATCCCCCAGCGGGAAGACATTATTGACTGGTGTTTTCTATTTCAGAGTGTGCTAGGACACTCCGCTGACTTCAGCAAAGTGAGCTCTGCCCTTCGGTCCCCCTGCGATGTGTGTGCCACAGGGCACTAATGCTGCTGGCTATAACGGACGTCGGCTGCATTGGAATTCCTTCCCCTCATTCCATTAGCCATCTCCGTTTAGGGCCTGCATTGTATACAGTGGGAATTTCATTTCGAAGAGCACTTCTCTGCCCTCTGTAAAGTGTCTGTGAGGACAACCTGGGGACCCGTTTCCCTAGGTGGGCCACGTGGCATCTCACTGACAGGGAGGTCTGGGGTTTTAGCCAATGACTGAGATGGTGTAGAGAAATGAAACATTTAACAATGAGCGGAGACATGTCTTAGAAGGAAATCACTCAAGTCTGATGTAAAGGATGAGGCAGGCACAAGACGCAGAAGATGAATGCTGAACTCAGACCCTATTCCCAGCCCCATTTTCCTTGCTCATCTGTGAATACGAAACTGGGAACAAAAAATACTTTCCTATTATGGTCTGAATTTTCCCCCCAAAATTCATGTGTTGGAAAAAATCTTCAGTGCACAGGTGTTGGAAGATAGTGTCTAATGGGAACTGTGTCCTTCTAAAAGGCCTTCATAAGGAGGTTCATCCCTTTTTACCCTTCTGCCTTCTGCCATGGAGGGAATAGCATTTCTCCCCCCAAGAGGATGCAGCTTTCAAGGTGCCATCTTGGAAGCTGAGAGAACATGCTCATCAGACAACTGACTCTGCCCTGCTTCCAGAACTGTGAGAAAATAAATTTCTGTTATCTGTAAATCACCTAGTTTCAAGGATTCTGTTATAGCAACACAGATGTATTTAGACTTTTGCTTTTTATGTCCCCCTTGCAGTAGGAGATAGCCTTAAGATGGTTTTCTGGCCAAATAGGTATAAAGGGATGTCTTAGAGAAGCTTCTTGGAAATATTTATTTTCTCTCTGACCAAAAGGAGAAGAAGTCTAAGCTCTGAACTTAGAGTTTTCTGCCAGCCTTTTTCACCAACCCCATTCTCCATCCCTTATCTTCAAATGTTGTTGTAATGCTTGGAGCAACAGCAGCCACTATGACATCATGAGGTAAGAAGTTTAAGAATAAAGGAAATACTGAGTATAATGCCACAGAAAGATGCAAACTACCTATTACTTTCATAGTGATAGCTTATCTTAGGTAATTGTTTATCTACACCTCTATGCTTTCATGCTTGCCTTCCTTCCTTCTCCCTTCTTTCTCTTCCTCTCTCTCTCTTTCTCACTTTCTTTACTAAAAAGTCAGCAAATATTGTATGCTGCACGCTCTACTTTTAAGATTTTAGCAAAACATTTAACTTCCTTGGACCTTAGTTTTTCTAACTATGAAATAGAAATACCATCTCCTTCACAAATATAAATCATGCAAGATAGGCAAGTAAAAATGCTAGATGAATATAAATTATCCTCACAAGAGAATTAACTGTATTCCGAGGGAATATACTAATTTTGGAACACAAGGATTCTTTATTAATGAGAGAATGACATTCACATTTGGAAAGCGGGGACTCATGAGACATTCATTATTATACCTTTCTTTCCATAGACTCACTTCGTAACCTTTAGCAAATCGTTTAACCTCTTCAACCTGTGTTTTCTCACCAGTAAAATTAGACACAGTAATGATTTTTCTTCTTGCCTAATGGGGTTGTTCTGAAGATTAAAGATAGTAACTTTTCAAAAATGAATTGAGGTATATAAATATAAAATATAAACATAATATTTAGACATGACGATAGAGTGTTCTGATGTCTCATGTGGAGTTCCAATGCTGAGCAATTAGTAATCACTTGTCACTTTGAAAGAGACTCCTGTTTATTAAAGATTTTTTAAAAAACATTTTAAAATATCTATTTTCAGGAGATGAGAAGGTAAAAGGGTCTTTTAAATCTTAACAGTCTATTTTATTTGTATGTTATTTATTACAAATATTTTAAATAGAATAATTGTTATTTATTATTCTTCACTTACTACCCAATGATAGAGTGGCTGAGGTAGGCTTTTGAGAGAATGTATGAATACAAAAAACTAGAGAGATAATACAGAGATACTTAATAGAGTAAAACCTAAAGCAATATGAAAAAATGAATTAAACTTATTTTCCCTGGAAGAAAAATCCCACAACCATTAAGTTTTAATAACTATATTAACTGCCCCAAATGTTATTTTATGAGGAAAAGTTAATAGCCATCTCCATTTTCCTGAGTCTAGAAGAAGAGAAGTCATATTATATATATACACACACAAATATATAGAGAGAATACAGGTAGATATAGACAGATGCAGAATAGATGCTATATCTATATATTATATAATATATGGAATAAAATATGTATATATAATATGAATTCTGATTTTTATCAGCAAGTTCTGCTACCAAAGGTTGAAGAAATGTTACAGAATAGATTAGATGATTAGATTCCCATATACTTGGTTTCCGTATAACTCCAGTTTGACCATTCTGTGGAGCATTCCAGCATTATTTGCACATTATTTGCACAGGTGAGTATCTGTTCTGGACTCTGTTATATTCCTACACAAGGGAGCCTGGAATCTTTAACTACAACTAGGACTATTTGCAGTGGCTTTCAGCGTGAGCTGACAGTGTTCTTAAGAGAATTGAAACACTTGAGCATTTTCTTTCTCTCTCATTTTTCCCCAAGCACTGTCCTTTCCAGATCGAGATGTCTTTGCAGATTTAGCTGCCCTTTCTTCTCACAGAACTGACAGCCCTTGCTCTGACCATAAATGTTATTTTTAAACCTTCTCTTGCTTACTGTTACAAGTTTTGATAAGGTCTTGACCACTAGGACAATGACTGGATGCATTCTTATCACACGGTTTTTAGCAAAGTTTCTCCTTTTCTTATTACTTTCCTATCTGCCTTACATTCAGGGAGCTTTGTCATTGTTAGGAGCAAGTGGTTATACCAGAGTGAAAACACTTATCCTTTTCAAAATCTAATCAAATTTAATCTCTTAGAATATGATTATTACCACTGTTACTAGCACTGCCAGAAAATGACTAAAAAATATAAATTAGAATTCAGGTATTCTATTTGGCAACATTTAGATCACGGAACTAGACTGTTGCCTTTCTATTAGAAAAAAAGATCATGATATTCATCCGACTTAAGTCTCATGTGATCCGGGTCACTAGGTGGAAGTGCTGTTATTCATTCTTCTTAAGCCATTTGGTCCGTTTCAGCAACTATGCTCAGCCTGTTCTTCCATTCCAATTTGATCCCAGCTCCAGATAGACTAATTCAGAGCTAAAACACAGGTGCAGTGAGCAGCCGCCAAACATTCTTTAAACTTATACAGAAAACATCCTTCCTGTAAGTCTTTCCCCAAGAGCAGATATAAGGGTCAATGAGTGTTTAAATTGCTTGCTGCTGTCTTAAGTGCTATACTATTTAATGCTTTGAAATTCCATTCTTGTACATTTTCTAACTTCTCTTACCTTTTTTTTTTTTTTTGTTATCAAACCTATTTGCTTCAATCACAAAATCTCTTACCTGAAAACAGGCAGAAGAACCTCATGACCAAGGGAGTATTGCGGATCAAACACTGGTGCGATTTTTCAGTTAAGGTTTGTTACTCTTGCTGCTGGCGTGGAAGATCATCAAGATCATCAACTCCCAGTGCAACAGGGAGTTACGAACGTACAGCCCATCAACGTTAATGGGTGAATAAACCCTACAGATGTGACGTCTATATGGGTAGGGTGAACTGGGCAACAGGTGTATGAGATCTGAATTTACCTGGACCAAACCTCCTAATGGACCACTTGTTTTATGTTTTCATGAATAATTCATTGGCACAAAACATAAAATATGCACAGCATATGCACCTTCAAGCAAAGACAATTACTTACGACTTATTAGTGGTATTTGGGAATTGATGTAAACTATTCTGTCCAACCTCAAAAGTGTCTTTCTTGCCATCTTCAAAAAAGCAAACCTAAATAAGACTAATAAAATTCTTCTTATTAATAGAACTGAGAAATAGACATGGAAAAAAGCCAAGTTCAGATGTGCAGTATTAATTTTACAACTGAAAGTAGTTTGTCTAAGAAGCAACAATGAGGCCTCATATTAGTGATTATTGCTGCTAATTTTGTGGTTTATGGAGCTTAGTTTTAATTTTTATATTCGATCCAATGAAGCAGGTTAGACATGTATATAAGTTACAGTGCATGAGACTTATTACAAGGTGGATGTCATTTCCTCCAGAATAAACTACTTGTGTTTAAAAAGAAAATTATGACTGAGATTTCTAAACACTAAGACAAAAAAAACTTTTTCCTTTTCTCCTTCAGTGGCAACAGGAGGTACATTTCCATAATGTACATGAAACTGAATTCCTCATCTTGGTGCTGTTGTGCTGCATTTTACTATTTCTGTTTGGGAACGTTGGTCATTTTTCCATGTCTGTTTCTAAAAGAATGGAACGTGATTGAGACTGCATTCCTTTGAGAAAATTAGTTTTTGACTAAAACGTACTGCTACCATTTTAGATATAAGCTTTCATTAGAGCTTTGGCTATTAACAGTCGAGTTTAAAACCAATTTGTCATAAAAATAAATTGTTCCAGAGTTGATGTAATTTTCGCAGAGAGTAGAAGAATGTCTTAAGACACGTCTAAAACAAATGCAGTATTTCTTTTTATAGGATGAACAGACCCTGAAGTAAGCATCATTTCCATTAGCCACAAAGGCTTCTAAGATAATGAGACCTCTGTCTTCTCCCTTGCCCTCTTGAAACTCATCCCGAAACAACGAAGAGGAAAAGAAATTGGAAGCAAGACACCATATGCTACGAACCTCAGAGACGGCTTCAACTCCATTCACAGTTAAGTGAGGAGACAAATTGATGATGATGAGGTTGGGTGGGATGTAACAAGGTCAAAACTAAATGTCTACCAGGGGAATACTGATGGGCAGCAGTCTGTTTAACCTGCAGAATTCCCCCAAAGGCTCAGAAATTAGAGGTGCCATGTTCGTTAAAATGGAGAGTAAAACAGAAGCCGGAAACAAGGGAATCATTTGAATGTTGGTTTAAGAAGTATTAGGGAACCTGGGAGCCACCCGCAATGAGTTTTGGGCACTTCCTCTGTCACCACCATCACAAATATTCTTTTCAATTATAGGAGTTCCCAAAAGACAACAGGGGAAATGAGAAATTTTAATATGTAAGGCAAACAACACTCTTGACACTGGAAGACATTTCTTTCTAATAGAAAGGGCTCTCCAAATGCCAATGAAATAAATGAAAATCAATACGTATCAATATTTATGCAAAAACCTTGAGGATGTGTGACAATAAACAATATCCTCAAAAACAATAACATACTCAAACAAGTACAAAACCCAAAAAAATTGTGTGATAAAAATAGTGTAGGCCACGTAAAAATTTAAATGACAAACTGGAAAACAACTATTTGCAATTCATATCACAAAGAATTTATATCTTTAATAAGGGAGGAACTCCTAGAAACAAACAAAAAAATCCCACAGTCCAGCAAAAAATTTGTTTAAGCAGTTAGATCATAGAAAAAGAAATAAAACAGTACTTAAAATATGGAAAGAGGCTCAGCCTCATTAATAACAAGAAAGGCAAATCAGGATTAAAATTTATTAAAATGTATTAAAATATGTATTATACACATACATATTTACATGTTTACTCTAGACAGGTTGGGAAGAATATAAATGAAGTGACAACTCAATTTAGCAAAGCCACAGAGAAACAGATTCTCATACACCTTGGATTGGTATACCCTTTATATAGGGGCTATTATGTCAAAATTATATATGTATGTACACTGTAGCCCAAAACTTATTGAGTTAGTGGTAATATATGTTAGAAGTATATTTGTATACTGGTACAAGATTTGGAGCCATAAAAATGACAAAATTAATACATAATTTCTGTTTAGTGGAACATTATGTAGCCATAACAATACATACTGATATGAAAGATCTTTAGATAAATTACTATGTAAAAAATCAAAGATTCAAATACCACATAAAATGTTCTCCCTTTTGTGTTGGAAAAGGGCAGAAAGGTTGTACCTGTATTAGCATAAAGAAACTCTAAAAAATACACAAAATCAATTAAAGGTGGCTCCCTTTCTAGATAGTCAAGTTGACTTTCACTTATTCTTTATAAATGTCTTTTGGACTTTTTGGCCATTTAAATTGTGTGTCAGTACTTTTGAATAATTTTTTTTTTGAGTCCTCTTATTCTTTTAGCTCTTTCCTAGATAGCCAGGCCTGATCCTTTGTCATCTGAATGGTTTATAGGAACATGTTTTTGTCCTTTGTCATCTGAGTGGTTGATAGGAATGTGGGCTTTTTATCCTTTGTTGTCTGAACTTGGGCTGTTTATTTTGAGAAATGGAAAGGCCTTGAGTTTGGGCAAGTAGACGGCAGGGCATGACCTATGTTGGTTGGCATTTTCCTTTCATAAAGCAAGTGGCTCACATTTCCAGTGCAGATGCCAAGCAGCTTCCCTACTAGATTATGTCCACTTACCTCTCCCTTAGCTTGAGAATAAAATCCAAAAGCATCTTGTTCATTATGAACTTTGGGAGACTCTAGATCCGAGCATTATGAGCATCTTCATTTCAAGACTTCCTTTCACTCTGGCACCGACATCACGGTGGCGACTGCAAATTGGTCACCGACTGATCACTTTGAGATTGTGTGACCTTAACACACTTGTGGTGCACAGTGATGTTCTGAGAGTGGGCGCTGTTCTCAGTGGGAGTGGCCAGGCTGTCACATTAGACTTCCAGAGAGGACACTCATCAGGATGGAGTCAGAGTGAGGGGTAGAGACACAACAGCCCCTGCATGGGACTAGAGCAGACGGAAGGCTCTGAGACCACACACGTGATCTCCAGGCATTTGGAGGGTGGTAGATTTCACGGGATGGGTAATCCTGTGCAAACCTTAAATTGACAAAAGAAAAAAAGAAACTGGAAATTGATGCAGTCCTCTGCATTCTTCATTTGTATGCTTACATGAGTGATATCAGGAGACAGGTGTATGCTTAAGGCTAGAAAAAGTAGAAACAACACAACCAATGCTACAGAATTGGTTAAATACTTTATATATCCATGGTACAATTTGTATAGCCATCAAAGCATATTCTGCAGGGAATTTTTTATTATTCATAATAATCTTAATATATTCCTGTGTCATTTATGGCTCCTTGGTCACAACAACACAAAAAGAATAGAATAAAATGTTTGATAAAGCTTAGAGCAAAAAAGGGAATTTGTCAGTGAAATGTGGAGAGGCTCATGTAATTTAAGGAAAACTTCAGGGAGATCAGGATTAGGGCCACTGAGGAAATCTCAGAAGGAACCAGGGGATGTCTTCGGTCTGGCACTGTCAAAATGAATCATTTCCAACCAATTTGCATTCTTATTCATTCCAGAAAGAAGGCTTAAGTTGCATTTAAAGCAAGTCCTCAGCTAGAGCAGGGCAGGACCTCTCCAAAAATGTGTATAAGAGGAAAGTCAAATCCTCAAAGAAAAATTGGGATATAGGTCACAAAGGAAAGGGGTCTGTGTGTGTATGTGTGTGACTGCCTGGTTAAAATATCACTTCCACTGTGGACTAGCTATGGGCCCCTAAGTAATGACCTTGAATCAGTGATCTCCAGAGAAACAGAACCAAAAGGATGTGTATATTCATAGAAAGAAATAGATTTATTTTAAGGACATGGCTTACACAATTATGGAGACTGCCAAGTCCAGAATTTGCAGGGTGGACTGGCGGGCTGGAGACAGAGGTGAGAGCCGATGAGGCCACTTACAACCCAAGGCAGTGTGCTGGAGAATTCTTCTTCCTCCATAGAAGTTTGTTTTTTTTTCCATTCAGACCTCAAATGCTTGGACAAGGACCACTCATGGCATGTGGCTTTACTCGAAGCCCGCCAGTTTACATGTTAAATGCCCTCAGAGAAACATTCAGAATGATGTTGGATCACACATCTGGGCTCCATGTCCTGACACAGGTGGGTCCACTCTTCTTTATTATTCACAACATTCACCCATATGAGAAATATGTTATGTCGCACATTTATTATCTACATGCTTAGTTAGTACTAATACTTTCCTTTCCTAACTAATGAAATGCTCTATTAGGGCAGGACTGTATTTGTTTCTTGGGGGCTGCTGTAACAAAGGACCACAAAGTATGTGGCCTGTAATGATAGAAATGTGTTCTCTCCCAGTTCTGGGGGCTGGAAGTCAGAAGTTCAGGTGTCAGCAGGGCCAAGCTCCCTCAGAAGCGCCAGGAAGAATCCCTCCTTGACTTCTGCTGGTTTTTGACCATCTGTCCTTGTCTGTGGCCTGTAGCTTCGTCACTCCATTCTCTGCTTCTGCCTTCCACGTCTGTCTTCGAATTTCTCTGTCCTTATTCATTGGATTTTAGTCTCATGCCAATCTTAACTTTATTATGTCTGCAGAGAGCCTATTTCCAAATAAGGTCACCGTCAAAGTTTCTAGGGATTAGGGTTTGAACATGACCTTGAGGGGCATGCGATTCAACCCCCACACTTCTGTATATCAGGATTATGTCAAATACCTGGAACATAGCAATTAATAAATATTATTGACTAACTGCCTAGAACACTTCCTCCATCTTTTTCCACCATCTTTCTTCACTTACATCAGTGTGAGCATGCAACTATAGTGTGAGGAAATTTAGGAATATTAACAATGTGTCTTTGGTATGTTCGGAATGCGTAACGCAGTGTAGCTTAAAACACGGTGCGCTGTTCCCACTTCTCTTACTCTTATTTTTGTTCATGAGCTCTTCTCTCTAGAATATTATTTTTTAAAATTTATGTTTTAGAGATAGCATCTCACTGTGTTGCCCAGGTGAGCCCCAAACTCCCAGGCTCCAGTGATCCTCCTGCTTCAGCCTCCCAAGTAGCTGGGACTACAGGGCCGTGACACTGGACACCTGGCTTTCTGTGCGCTGTTTGGCTTCCAGCTACTCCACAGGTCAAGGCCTCTTCTGTTTAGGTCTAAGTAATCCCCACCATGCTTCTGATTCAAACAAACAACAGCTAAATGATCATCAGCGAAGCTGCTTCTCTTATTACCACATGGGTGCTTGTCTTCCTCATTTCTGTGCCAAACTCTTTTCCTCCGTGTTTTACACAGACTAACATATGGATTCTGCTTTATTTGTATTCTCCTTATTGGTTTCTTTTCTCAGCCTTCTTTGTATTACCTGGCCTCTGGCTGCCACTTACTTTGCTGAGCAGACACACAGACCTCTATTACCAGGTCCCCTTGCGGGGACTTGCAGTGCACATTTGGATATTAAATCAACCCAACTTCCAGCACAGCAGTAAAACCACACTATTATACATTTAGAAAAAAATAGATAGACAAAAAATATTACAACATTGATCTCTCCATATAAGACTGTGTGCAATTTTAACTCCTTATTCCTTTCTTTTGTGAATCTCTTAAAATAATTTTTTCCTGAAAGGAAAATGTTATGGCAATCGTGGGTTCTACAGTCTTGGGATATCTGCCTAATGTCTCTTCCCTTTGATGAGGTGGTTACTACATGGCAATAACTTATGGAGAAATAACTCTGTTCCATGGAACAAAAAAAATGAAAAAGAAAACTTGAAGGGTTGCATAATTTCGCACATATTGCACAGCTAGAAAATAGTTGAGAGGACTTAAATTGAGTCCTGGCCCCAAAGCCCATTCATTTTTGCTGACTCTGTTTTCTTTGTTTAGAAACATATTTTAGGAAAGTGAAACTTTTACATTAACTGTGTATAATGTACATATAATGTGTCCTTAGTGAATATTTAGTAGATGGATGTAGTTGAATTCACTATTATTAATGTAAAGAGATAATGAGAATTGTGAAGTTGCCCGACCATCTTTTCATTCCCCCATTTAATAGCTTACCACTGTTTTCTCCTACAAGAGGTTCAAACCTCTTATCCCGCCAATCTTGTCCCCTGTTCTGGAACTTCCAGCCTGAGCCTTCCTGGAATCTCTACTGCTCCATAGGTTTTTTTCCCACATTGCTACCCTGTATCTGCTTACTAAATACTCTTCTGCCAAGACTCACCCAAGTCCTAATTTAAGTTGCACCCCAACTAGAATTTGACTTTCAAGGCTCTGCTTTCTTCCTTGCTCCAGCCTTCACTGATACTTCCCATCTCTGAAATCTTGCCATACTTTCTGTGTGAACTGCCTATCGAATTTGGGGGGGGGCAATGTTAATGTGAATTAACACAATATATTGAGAAGAAATGATTTTGCATATGCATGTGTGCTATTGAGCAACAATACATAATCAGGCAAAATTCGCTCACCCAGCAAATGTTCTGCAGTGGTCTCTAATTTTGTTATTCATCTTTTTTTTTGCAGGTTTTGGCCAGGGCTGGGTTTGAACCCTCCACCTCTGGCATAGGGGGCTGGCGCCCTACTCCTTTGAGCCACAGGCGCCACCCTGTTATTCATCTTTTATGCATAGAAATATCTCACCATTGGTAACTGTGAGAGTGTCATTTCTTCTTGTTATCTCTGGGTCCTAACACTTAACAAATGCTAAATACAAGTATAAGGCTTTGGACAGTGGTGAGAGGTTCTAGACACGGCACATGATAGCAGGAGACTCGGCCAATAAAGCTGTTATCATTATTTCTTTTTGCTTACTCTCAGTTTGGACCAATGATGACATATAGTATATTTCTTTCTATTCTAGTGTCCCGGCATGTTGCCTAGAAAATACCAAGTGGTCAATAATATCCATTGACTTTAACTCAATTAAAGACACTTTTTTTTTAGAAAGTGACTTTCCAGAGCCGTTTAAATAATACAAAAGAAGAGTTGATAGGTTCTTAGAAAAGGAATGACATTCCAAACATATTGCTCCTTTCTAGAATGTTTTTAAAAAGAAATAAAAAGGAGAAAAAAATGAGATAGAAGCAAGTGCCTGGATAAAACACCAAGCAACATAAATTTTAAATTGCCACATAGAACATTATAGAAACTTGCCATTTCTGCAATAATTTAGTCACATCATTTCGATTTTGCCTTCAGAACAATCTTGCTGGATGCCTCAATTTATGTTTTCATCTTAAGGAATTTCAAATAGAAATATTGTATCCTTTGAGCTAAGAGATATAAAATTCAAGACTACATCTCAAAGAAAATACATTATTTTATTCACATAAGTAGAAATCACCAGTTCTTTTAGATAGCTTCTGTCCCTACAACATAAGAATGCAGGAAAAATCAAATTTCAGGTTTTCAGTTTTATGCCTATTTATTTACCAAAAGCGCCTTATAATTGTTCCACTAGGATTTATTTAGTAAATAGAGAAAAGCAATTATTTTCAAAGGACGTTTGTTTTCATAGAAGTCATCAGGAAACAAACATTAGTAGAGGCATATTTTATTGAGATTGAAAATATGGTTAGAATATAATTGCTTAAATGCAGTTTAAGAATAGGAATAGTAAGGAAAACAAGATCAGGGAACTAACATGACTTAGAAAGTTTGGAACTATGCAAAACACGCACACACACACAAAATGAGTTTTAATATAATCAAAGGATGCTGGAACTGAAAAGGGCACTAGAGAAAAGACTCAGACCCATGTAGAGAAAGAAAAATTTCCCAGGATGAAAAGCAGTCCAGAAAGGGCAATCTATGGTTGGAATAAAAAAGAAAGAAATTTAGAATATTTCTTAATAAAGTTTAAAAACAAAAGTTTAAGTTTTCTGGTGCCTAACACTCATACGAGATAGTTTTTTCCTACTTTATTTCATAATTTTTTCTCTTTTGTGAAATAAACAGATTACACTCAATTAGGCATAGTTCATAATGTTAACTGGTTAGCTGAGAAGTGGCACATCATCCCTTTCTACAGCTCCTGTGCTTAAACTTACAGTCGTCAGATCTAGTAGCTCTTGGTTGCTGACCGTGCAAACGATGGGCACGGTATTGAATTGTGTTCCCCCCAAATATATGTTGAAGTCTCAACCCCTAATACCTCAGAATGTGAGAATAGGGTTGTTGTAAATGTAATTACCTAAGATGAGGCCATACTGGAGCAAGGTGTGTCCTTATTCCAGTGTGATTGGTGTCTTCATAAGACAGAATCACACAGGGAAGATGAGCAAGAGAAGGCAGATCCAAAGAGAGTGCACTCTGGGATGATGGGAAGACAGGTGCAGATCGGAGGGATGCACACACAAGCCAAGGGATGCTGGGGACTGCTGACACCAGCAAGGCAAGGAAGGACTCTCCCTGAGAAGCTTTGCCAACCCCTTGATTTCTGATTTCAAGCCTTCAAGCCTCAGAACTGCGAGGGAATACATTTCCATTGTTTTAAGCCTCTTTGTTTGTGGTACTTTTTTTACAGCAGCCCTAGGAGACTAGTGCACACAATTTATCCTCATTACAGCACAGCTGGTTATGGTGCTGTTACTTTCCCAGGTAGCCCCTAAGGAAACCAAGTTGCAGCAGGCAAAGCAACCTGCTCTGGGTTACAGCGGTAGAGCCGGGCCATCGAAACAGGGAGTCTGGCTCCAGGACCCACGCTCATAACGCTATGCGGGGTAGGTTACTGTAGAACATTTGCTGGGTAAGCGAACTTTGCCTGGTTGTGTATTGTTGCTCAATAGCACACGTGCATATGCAAAATCATTTCTTCTAAATATATTGTGTTAATTCACCTTAACATTGCCCCCTCCTGCAATGGGTTTTATGATTGCTGACTCCCCACCCCAGTTTCTACCAATTACTCGCCTTTCATTTAATTCTAATGGAGTTCCTTGTGTCTATTGTTTTTAACTGTCATACGCAAGAAAAGGCGTATTCAGAACTTTAAGCATCTGTTCACCTCTGAGAAAAACCATTTCCCCTTAAAAAAAAAACTGCAAGTATCTAATGAGTCAAACAAAGATGCCCAAGACAAGTTTTTTTGAAAAAGAGTAGCTAAATTCTGTTTTTGAACATAATGAGGATGTGGGAAGGTTTGGGTTGAAGTCTCTTTCAGGAGTGTCCTACTTTGGGAAACCGTATCGACCACTTTGTTAGGTGCCTTTAACTTCCACACCACACTCTACATAAGAAATTTGCCAGTAATTCTAAAATTATAGGACATTTTCTGTCTAATCACTCCCTTTAGACCCAGGGAGAAGGTCTGCCTTGCAGGAGAACTGGTTTCTGAGCTGCAATTCTCAGGTTTCAGGAGGAAGGAAAAAAGCAGCAATAGAGCGACCCCTACTGGTAAAGTGGCTCCCCGCCGTTACCTGGTTAAGTGGGGAGAGGCTCTGAAGAGCTGGCCTCCTGTTACATGAGCAGCTGGGGAGCATGGCCAGAAACAACTTCCAGTATCCTTTTAAAACATCAAATGACTCGCTATTCCAGTAGCACTCCGTCCCTATTGCTCATATTTAAACATTTCAAAACTTAACTACTATTGAGGCCATAGGGGTCTTAAGCCTTCAAATGAATAATTCTTCCTAGACCAGAGGAAAGGCCTCTTAGGGAAAGGTTGAAAGAGAAAGTTTAAGCTCTCCTTTATAAAGGTCAAGCCACTTAAAGCTTTGTCAGGTGTAGAGGGATCCCGTACTTGCCTTTTAGAAGGCCTTGCAGGCGTGAGGTCTTCGGTGAAGAGTGAGGCCAGCAGGCTTGTGAGTTTCACACAAGCAGAAGCTCCTTTGCTGCTTGCTTGGTGCATAAAGACTGCTGATGGCGTATGTGTAAATATAGACAACGAGGTCAGCAAATGAGCTTATTTATTAGGGAAATACAGGCTGATTCAAAGATCAAAGTTATTCTTCAGATACTATATGCCGATTCCATTATTCCACAGGGAGTGGCAGGGTCATTTTGGAATTTTACTGACTAGCTGGCAATCTTAGGCAACTGTTTCGGCTTTACTGGGACTTATTTTTCTCAAGATAGAAAACAAGGAAGTGTCATTTTTTGATCCCTTCTTCGATTTTGTGAAACTGTGACACAAACCCCAAAGCCACACACAGAGGAGACAGTCACTGGAGTCAACGGTCTCTTCATCAGACCTCGGCTTCCTATTTAACTTGGTGACATTGCATAGGTCCTTAACACTTTAATCCCCAATTTCATCATTCATACAATATAGGAATTTATACTGACCTGCAGACTGGCTAACGACTGCAGTGTGTAAAGCAATAACTTACACCTGCTGGTAAATAGTAACTTTCATGACATTCCCTTTTTCTCTAGACCTAGGGAGATGGTCTGCACCGAGGAAGGACCAGTTACTGAGTTATAATATTCTGGTTGGGGAAGAAGATTTTAGATTTTTAAAATGAAGTTCTGATTAACTCGTAACACAGTGCATGGCTGGCTCCTGGCTTTTGCACACAAGTGGCTTTTGAGAGAATGTGTGAGTAAGAAAATCAATGAATGAGTGACAGGTGTGTCCCTATTCTGTAAGCGTCTGGCTCTGTCCACACCTGGCCAGGTCGGTCCCCAGCAGCTGCCGTGCTATAGTAAGATGCATATGACCTAATTATTCATTAAACTATCATTAAAAATTAAAGTTTTATTTTGACATGGGAAAATTTACATTCAGCTATTGTATTAACATGTTCTATTAATACCTACCATGCCTCTCCTGAGAAACTTGTAAATAGACATTATCTCATTGCACCCTTATGAAAAGGGGGTTTTAGAAAAATTAAAATGTTTTTTCCAAGGTAAGTTAGGTAGAAACTAGAAAAATCATGATTTGGACCTTAAAATTTCTGACACTAGAGCTACTAATATTGATCAATATGTTATATGACCTAAAGTTTAATCGCCTGGTGCTCCCAATAGTGAGAGAATAAAGCCACATGTGTGTGTAACTACACATTAGAAGAAAAACAAACTAAGAGCCATGGAGTGCGGAGGAACGGTCACTCCTGCTAGAAACTAGGTAGGTGGCCAAGGGATTCTTACATGTTTGTTGGTTTGGGGGGCTTGCCTTTGAGGGACAGGCATATTCTTGACGAGGGAAAGGAGAAAGAAAAAGGATTCTAGGCAAATACATTGTAAGAATTGGAAGATAAATGTTTAATATCTAGTTTTGGTCTTATTTGGAACACAAAGTATGATGTCAGGGATAGGCGGAGAGAAGGATGGAAAGGGAAATTGTAGAGTCTTAAATTCCAAACCAGAGAGATTTGATTTGATTTGAAGTATAGAGAAATGCCACATGTGATATTTAATTCAGTGAACAATATGTTCACAGTTAGTTTAAGAGGGTTGTTCTGGTTAAGGTGTGAAGGCCAGAAGGAGGTGATGAGACCCAGTGATGATGAAAGGCAATTTAAGAAACATTTGCACTAATTATGATGAAGCACAAGAGAACAAAAACTGGTAAGCCCCTGCTAGGGAAAGGCATTGCTCTAGATAGACACTTTACTCACAGCTCACTTTTAGTTCGAATAATAACCTACCGAGGCCATATTGACTCAGTTGCACAGATGAGAGAAATAAGATTGAATGGTCAAATGGTAAGAAGGGTCAAAGACAGTGGTGGCATTTTAGGCTTTCTAACTCCAAAGGCCATGGTTTGGTTGACATGATCTGATACCAGACCAAGCTCTTGGGGACCTCGGGAGTCAATGGCTGAGGGATTTCTCGGTTGTTTGTGGTTCTATCTTCATGTAGGAGTCATTTCCTCTCATTGAAAATCCACTTTCTAAAATATTCAGTAATCAGAGCTAATCAGCACTGCCCAAATTTTACATCTAGGATTGTCGGCCATTAGAGAAATACTTAGTGAATAACATCTTTTAGAGTAACCTGCGTGTAGAGAGTAACAGTTCCCTGATTAGGTGCAGTATTCATCTTTAGACCAGTGAACTCTTACGAGGGTGTGGTAGGGTCTGACACAAACACTTCGCTCTCAGGCCCATCTCTGAAACTGGGTTGTGTGGTCACACCTACTTATCTAAGAAGTTACCTTTGATAAATATGTGGATGGAAAGAACACTAGTTTCCACCCCAAAAGAGGGATGCATGAGGCAAATCATTTTGCATGTAGCCACTATGTATATTGTCTTTCCATTAGAAGTCCTTTGGGACTGAACTTGCCTGACTTGAGTCATTGGATCCCAGTAGAACTGGAGTAGAGAAGGCCAACTGGTGATCAACAAGAGTCTGAATCACAAGCTTAAGCATTCACATGTCATAGTAGTCTGTCTTTCTGGAAGGGCTTGTCCAAATGAGCATCGCTGATATGGAAACAGGCTTCTCCATTCCACTGAAATTTGTGTTTTTTGTTGTTGTTGTTGTTGTTATTGTTGCAGTTTGGCTGAGGCTGGGTTTGAACCCACCACCCTCGGTATATGGGGCTGGCACCCTACTCACTGAACCACAGGTACCACCTGAAATTCATGTTTTTATCTTATTATCTCTTGGTATTGTCTTGTATAAGCAATAGATATGAATTTTTTAATATGATGATAATTAACAACCTTTTTGTTTCCATCTTGCGATAAGATGATGGCACACATTCCATTTTTTTAAATATATGAAATGGGGATCCCTCCAGATACTTTGACAAAAAGCAGCATACTTTTACCTTTTGTTCTTAAGTATGTGTTATTCTTTAGGGATATGTTTATAAGAGATGATGCAATCAAAATACCAAAACCTATTTATCAGGATAAAATACGTTACCCAGGCAACCAAAGAATATATTCAAGGTTTGTTTTGCAAAAAGTTAAAACAATTATTTTTAAACCACTTAAAGATATTTCCATCATGTCTAGTAGATTCTTTAATAATTATCTACCATATTTACAGAATTTTACAGTGCATTCTATTTTCACACATATTATCCCTTTTGAGATTCACAGTAACTTTGCAAAGGTAGGTAGCGAGGACCTTATTATTCTCATCTTTCAAATGATGCAATTGAGGCTCAGATGAACTCATTTTCCAGCATTCACGGTGTATTTATTGTGATTCTTTGTTGCAAAAATCATAACTCCCTTTACTATTAGGAAGTCAAGAAATATAAGGATATTGGATAGTTTATGGGATACCTAGGGTGGCTGAAGATCTAGTCATGTTAGCTAGAGTATTTCTCAAATTATGCAAAAGAACCACTTCAATGAAGATGATGGTATGAGTACTGGTGTTGGGTACAGTCTTACCTCACGCATGTGACACTAGGCAGGAGACAACACTCCTGGAAGCCTGATCTATGGTTTCCTGGGTAGCTGAACATTTCCAACACCATCACTACTAGCATGGATGTTATGCACCACCCGCTTCTGGAAACCAGTCCCTTTGGAATCAGTGTCCTCTGCTTTTGTTTGAGTCAGGCAGCAGTCAGGCCACCCTGTCCCTAGGGTGCATAATCATCTTAGGGTTGAAAGCCCTGAATCCCAGAAGCTTCCTCAATCCTAGGCAGGATAGGAGAGTGGTCTTTGTATTGCATCATAGTTGCAAAGGAGGCCAAGAAAGTAAGATTCTACTACCCCTACGGTAGATAATTCCTTAAAATACATCTGTAAAATACTCAAACTTACCAGGCTACAAAAAACAATGACAAGTGCCACTACCAAGAAGTGATGAGTAAACTACTTCTTTCTTAATTATTAATAGGAACTTAAAATATTAGAAAGAAACATGTCTCTATTTTTCATATTACATGGTTGGATATCTTCCAGAAAGCCCTCAGATACACTAGTCAACATTTTTTTTAATCTTCTGGTCAATATTGATGCTAGCCACATCATCTCAGTGACTTGTCCAAGCACAGTTTTAGTAGGATTGTCATAATTTATCTGTGTTCTCCGGGATAGTATTATCTACGTGTGCAGTGTGCTACATCTATGTACCTACATATCTAACCTTGAATTCAACATTGAGAGGGACAGAATCAAAGGCAGAAAGAAAATAAGAAGAAAGCAGAACAAGAGAGACCTATGTCCTAGGAGTTTCTGAGACAATCTTACCTCTCAGCACATCGTGCTAAGTTCTCTAACTATGTCTCCTTTTATTTAAATAGTCATGGATTGACTTTATAGACCTTATAATGATTTAAATTTTTCCAAGGTTCTATCTGTGCTTGTACCTTGGAAAGGCCAGGCATAGACATATGCATCTTAAATCTATAGCTCAGGGAAAACAATTAGAATTACTGTAGTAAGTGATATGTAAAAGGTAGGCTCACAGCACACAAAATTATGACCCTCTTTAAGATAAGCATGTGTGTGTTTTATTACTTCTAGTTTTAATTTATTCCCAATTAAGTTGCCTTATCACCAGGCTAACTGTTATATATATTTCATTTTCTAAACACCTGTATTTGCTTGTTTCTCTGTATCTCATATAAAAGCATCAAGTCCTGTTCATAATGCTTTGCATCATTTATTCCAACACACATTCTATTAATATTTGCTGTACAGGGAAACTTCTATGATCAAGGTTAGTTTCTCACTTTGCGTCCATGACACCAATAGGTTTAATTCATGTCTGTCTTTCATTATCAGATCTCTAATCCTCTATCTTGGGGTCTCTTTTTCGGACTTGCCTTTAGCATGAAAAAATTTCCTTTTCCTAGGATGATATAAGTGATTAAATGCTAAAGCCCTGGCAAGTGAAAAGATAGACAGTAAATTTTGTTAACAAATGCCTATAACATCTATTTTGCTTAATCACTTTGCCTTACAGTAAGATTTCCACATATACAAGCTGCAGGGTACACAAAGCCACAGCAGATGATCAAGCCTAGATTTTGTGAGAAGCAAACAGCTCTAGATTCTGATCCCGGGAAGGAAGCCTACCATTCTGTTCGAAGCGAACACCTCCAGCCCTGAGGATGAACCACAGTGATACGGGGGACCAGTGACGCACTCAGGGGCTGCTGGTCATTCAATCCGGCACTGCAGGGCATCCCTGGCTCCACATGGGTTTCAAGGCCCCAAATGTTGGTTAAGTTGATTCAAGCTGCTGATTACCAGACAAAGGAGACTAGCTAAGCGATAAGGCAGTCAAGACCTGGGTTCTGCTTCAAGACTCAGGGCTTGACAAAGATCTGTACACGCTGTCTAGGAATGACAGATGAAGTCAGTGTAAACATGTAGCTTCCAGGATCAGAAGGCCTTTGGTTGTCATAAAACCTCCAGGATTAGCAGCATATTTTTCCTTTTTAGGAGTCTTACGTGAAATTACGAATGCAAATTTGAAATGTGTATTTTATATCAGTGCTCTATCGATATCTTTTTTATATTTTATATCTTTAATTTGTGCAGCCTATCAGGCCTTTCTTAAGTCTAAAAACCTGTTGAAGTTCCATTTTGTTTCATCCATTCTCAACTGAAAATCAACTTACCTGCATTTTTTTTTCCCCATCATTCCCAAACTGTTTTATAGAAAACTCTACATAGGTTTTTTCTGTTCTTGCTTATTACCTTGAAAACCATACTCTATCTGGGAAATTCTTTTATCTCTCATGAAGAAAGGCAAATTAATCAGTGATATTGAGGACACCAAATACAATGGATTATTAATTCTAATCTTTTTTTAACTTCCCTTCCCCTTTGGACATTAGTGAGTAGCCCGTCATGGGAATGTTCCTTTTTTCTTTTTGTCTTGATGACATTCTTTTCTCATGAAGCTCCTTTTATAACTCTGGATATTATCTTCCTTTCTTCAATCTTCAAAATATAATTCCCTAAAGGTCTTTTTATCTTTGTTTTCATTATTTTCCTCAGTGTCTCTCTTGGCTATCACATGCCACCGTCCCTGCAAACCTGTGAACCAACTCTGAAACATTTATCTGCGGCCTCAGCCACTCCCCAAATTCCAGTTCTATTTTCCCAAACATTCAGGTGCAGTCCCAGATGTGAGGCGCGGTGCCCAGGAGTTAACTGACACTCTCTTCTCCTAAATCACTCCTCCTCTACCTCCTCTATTTCTGTTCGCCTCCCCACCTCACCTCAGTCCTTCAGGTGTAATGGAACTTCAACGCTTTCGTTTCCCCTTGAGTCCGCATCTGGAATCAGTTGCTCAGTGAGATGGGTGCCATTTACTTCCTTCGGATTCCCCTCCCTTTTAAATGCTTCTCATTGCTTATTTCTCACCAGGGTTTCTGCCAGCACCATCCCGTTCAGTGATATTCAAATATCAGCTTCAGGAAAAGGTGAGGCGGCAACTACAACTTGAACTTGGCCTGAAAAATGCAAGCAATGTAACCTAATTAATATGTACCCTCATATTAATCTGAAATTAAGAAAAAAGAAAAGAAAGAAGCCAGGCACCAACGCCCCCCCCCCACACACACAAATAATGATGAGGCCATAGAGTGGGGTGGGTGAGGCCTGTCCTATCAGAAAGTCCTATTTAGATAATGTCAGGGTGAAGGAGGCATTTGTAGTGTGCAAATGAGGTGCTGTGTGAGACTCGGCCCTGAAAATGAGTCGGGGGCTGCTCTGCTGCATCTGTAAGCTAAGGCAGCATATGACCAGAGGGGGACTCAGGACAGAGGCAGAAAATACTGTGTTCTGTTTTCTAGTTATGCTATCCTGTTTTCAAAAACAAAATTGAAAGAGATTGTACATTTTACAAATATGTAACCTGCGTCTCTGCTTGACACTGCCCTCTGCCTTCTCCGTACGTTCCCAGAGAAATTTCAGGGAGGAGGGACACCTCAGACCGGGGGTGGGGGCAGTAGGGACTTCATTTGCTTCTTTGTTAGGGACAAAGTGTATTATATATCAGACTAGCGAGGAACTGATAAGTAGATTTACAGATTATTTTATCCAGTTCTAACTAAACAAACCTATACCAAATAAAATGTTTAAACATGTTAGCAAAGTCAGGAGACAATATGAATTATAAGCTCAAGGAAGAAACAATGGCAGACTGATCCTATATTTCTAGAGTAAGGTCTTTGTCACTCACATGGCCACACAACATAATCTAACCACGTGTGACAAGAAAGAGGCCTCAAACAATCTAATTAATGAGAAGACTATTTGAAATATGGCTTAAGTGGAATATATGCTGTACAGGGAAACTCAATAATATAAAAGTTTATAGCAAACATTTATTTGCTGTACAGTGGAACTTTAGCCGTATTTCAAATAAAATTTGCCTTAGGTATATATTGTGCCCTGAGGTATTCGCTAAAGATAGCACATAACTGTCATGATTAGTAAGAGATATAAAAACTAAGTCTAAACAACAGGATTAATTATTTATGTGCGTACATACACAAAGCAAAAGCAAAAAGTTTTATCGTACCATGAAAAACCATAGTAAATACCTATTTGAAACATTGTTTATTTCATCTTTTTCGTCTTTGTGCTTGAATAAATAGTGCAGTATAAAATAAATAAATGTATTGAAGACATACTTTAAACTTTATACTGAAAGTATGCATGGTTATAAAAAAGTCTGGGGACAAAGATTCTTCACCAATTTAGACTAGAAAACTTGCCCCGAGTAAGCAAATTTATTGGTCAGATTAGCAAACATGATTACAATTTATGCTGTTACATTTAAAATAAAATATTTGTTTCCTAAATAATATCTTATATTTTGTAGCCAAAATAAATACTTTATGTAAAAATCTTAATACAGTAAGAAAGAAAAATGGGATTTTTTTTTGTCAGACTAAAGTATGGGATTGTAAAACATTTAAGAAACAGTGTTCTCAATGGCTTTTCAGTCTGTAGTCTTTCTGTATATTTATGTTGGCTTGGGTTGATAAATTTCAAATACTTATGAATGAAGGAGAGTTTAGCATTAGAGAAAATGCACCACAAACAAATCAAAGAAATTATATAAAACCCCTGGAATTCTAAATTTGCTTAAGAATATTAGTATGAACTTATATTTTCTGTCTTAAAAATATTTGTATTTTCTAACTCTTCCCACTGGAAAGATCTGGAAACAGATAAATTATGTCCTAAAGAAATAAGCATTTATATTAACTCGATTGTGGTCTGTATATTCCCTGGAAAAGTTACTGATATCAGATCTTAGAAAGATGTACCAGATAAGCCAAGAATATTTTTTTATTGTGCCCAAGACTAAGAAAGTTATCAAAGATCAAATCAGGATTCCAGAGCCATTGGATTAAATTGTCAAATAGGATATATTAATACTTGAAAGCAATCTCTTTGATGACCTTTAGAAAATCCTAGAAAGCCAACTTATTCTGAAAACTTATAAATAATGGGAGGTAATCAAGCAATAATTCAATCTTATTGTATGTACTATATCTCACAGTAAAGAAAAACTTTTGCTGAAAAGTTCCTTTTTTTTCAATAGGAAGGCCAACTATTGGAATATTAATGGAAAGATGAATCCAAGCAATGACCAACCCAGTAAAAAGCCAGTGGGGATTTTTGTAATGCACAAATCAAGCTGACAAATTCTAAACCAACTGATTCATCTTCGGAAATGAAAACTAGACCCTGTGTACTTCTTGATGTGATTTAATAAGAAATAAACAAAACCATTTATGGAATATCCTCTCCCAAACAAACAAGTACGCCTGAAATAACATCATAGCAATGCTGTCAGCAAAATTTGGAATGAGAACCTATAGAATACAACCATCCCATATTTTTCAACAGAAAAATTTCAAGGAAAGGGAAAAAAAGTAGCAGAACCCAGAAAATGAAGGGTGTGGCCCCCACCCCTACAGTGCATCTTAGAAGGGTACAGGTGAACTTACTAAATGTAGAATATAAATGTCTGAACACAAGAACTAAGAAAGTGCCTTGAAAGCTGTGTTAACCAGTTCGATGAAAATATTTCAGATTGTATATAAAACCAGCACATTGTGCCCCGTGATTGCATCAATGTACACAGCTATGATTTAATATATATATAAAAAAAGAACAACTTGAAGGGTATATCAGTCAAACACATTCGGGCTCAGTCAAACACAGTGTAAGCAAAAACAAACAAAATTATGACATGTTTGAGAAATATTGACGATTAATGGGCTATTTTATTAATATTAAAATTGTTATCAAATATTATTTGGGACTGCTATAATGGTCATGAACATTTAAAAATTTTTGCCCTGTAGAGATACATAGTAAAGGGTGATGGGATAAAATTAAAGAGTATCTCAGATTTGCCTCAATGTAGAGTCAGAGAGAGTAAGTGGCGTTTTAGAAGCAAGATTTGCTGCTTGTTGGTTACTGTTGAAACTTGATGATGGCTCTATGGGAGTTTGTTACATCACTCCCTCTAGTTATAATAATACGTTTACATTTTGCAATTACAAATTTATGCCTGAAAACAGGCCAAAATATTAATTAAAAATTACCCATATACATGTTGCCTATTTTAAAAAGTACATTTTATGGCCAGGTTTGGGGCTCACACTTGCAATCCTAGCACTCTGGGAAGCAAAGGAAGGAGGAGCACTTGAGCTCAGGAGATCATAACCAGTCTAAGCAAGAGGGAGACCTGGTCTCTACTAAAAATAAAAAAATTAGCCGGGCATCATGGCTAATTTTAGTACCATAGTCCCAACTACTCAGCAGGCTGAGGCAGGATGATTACTTCAACTCAGGAGGTTGCTGTGAATTAGGTCGATACCACTGCACTCCAGCCGGGCCAACAGAGTGAGACTCTGTCTCTACATAAAAAATCAAATAAGTAAACATTTGACAAGTATCAGTGAAGATCTTAGGGCATGCGATTACAGCTTAGCTAAATGACAAGTTTTATGTAGGTGCGATTATGCTTTCCAGGTTCTCACTTCTGCTTGTTACTGCCTCCCTTGGCAGGTAGATGAATTTTCTTTGTCACTTTGCTCTTTCACTGAAAGATTACCTCTTAATTTCCCAGCATTTCTATGTATGTGGAATATGCCTTGGCTCTAACTCACCAAAGGTTCCAGGTTTCATCCCGCCCCCCTCACTGCGATGCGTCAAAACTCCTTGAAGAGTAGCGGGTGCCGATTCTGCTTCATATATTTGCCCCCTCCCCGTAAATTTCCCTTACTTTCTTGCATGCTGGGTATTTGAAATAAAATTTGTTATGTTTTATTCAATGTGTTTAGGTATTTTGCAGCAGAAAAGGTTGCAGATCTTCTAATCCGCAATATTTCTGGGAAGAGAAGATAGTGGCATCCTTCATATCACTGCCATAGTAATCTTTTTAGAACATGGACTTGTATAAATTATGTATTCAGCCACTGCTTGTTTTTTATTTGTTATTTAATAAAAATTTCAAAAATTCAGCATAGCTTTCAAAATCCTCCGCTATGTTATTATAATTCCCACGTTTGTTGTTCACCAATGTCCATTGTTTTGCTCAGGCTCATTCATCCCGTGGGACCTTCATCCCTTCATCTCTATGTGACTCAGTCTTACTGCTTTCAAAAGCCATTGACTCTTCTGCAAAACCACCACAAGATCTTTCAGATCATAATAGTCTTTTTCTCTTCAGAAACTTCTTCCTTTAGGAATCCATCTAATTTTTTTTTCTTTTTTGCAGTTTTTGGCCGAGGCTGGGTTTGAACCTGCCACCCTCGGTACATGGGCCCAGCGCCCTACCCACTGAGCCACAGGCACCGCCCGGCACTAACTTTTTAATCTACATTTCAGCTAATTTATAGGTCTTAGTCCCTAGCTTCTAATTGGTAGGACCTTTCAATTATTGACCTTTGCCTTCCTTAAAGTTTTAACCATGGTGACTTTTACATCATAGCACTGAATAATGATTTTTGAAGGTGCAAATAGATATATTACAAAAAAGAATGCCTTTTTTGTCTCATCAAAAGCAGATGAGACCTGTGAATTGAAATTACCTGTATCCACATAATGCAGGTGAGATTGTAGAACACTGGGATCAATATGACTTGTTTGCTTTGGGGAACTTTGCCTGGGAACAATATCAACTAGCAAGTATCTTCAGTATTTGCTTCAGGAAAATTTCTACAGATCAATTTATTGAAGACAGTCCTCTTCACCTGACCAGACAGCTTGCTCATCAAACAGTTTACTTATCAACACTGGTGTCTTTGGTCTTGGTCTATTCACTGATCTTAAATTATTTTTATCACAAAATGTTCCCACCCCCAATAATTGTCCTGCTTGGAAATGCACACTTTGGAACGACTGAAGCATAGACTCCCAAGCCCAGTAACTATTCCAGTTAGAATTTGTTCTCGCAAGACTGTCCTAGGACTTTGCCAGTGGTTTTCGTCCTCAATCCTAAATTAAGGTTGTTTTAGTGACATTTTGGGATCTTAACTTAGTGTGTTATTGCAAACCAAGTAACAATATATGCGAAATTTCTCAAAATCCGGGATAATGTCTTTCACAAGTTTGGCATTCTTGGTGCTGATCTCAGTGCTTGGAAAACAGTAGAAAAAAATTTTTTTTCTTGAAGGATCGTATTCAGTATGATTGGACCTTATATAAGATTGCCATTTGCAAAATACCTTCACATAAAATTCAACATTTCTTTTTCTCTGCTGAATAACACCACTTTTTTTCCTCCCTCACTTCACTTATTAGATAATTTGTTGATTTGATGGTTGTTTCGAGTTCACAGAGTTCCTGTTAAGTTAAGCATTTATTTTTGTCCATTTCACATTTATGTGCATTGGAAATCTGGTTGAGGCAAACTTGTGATTTAAAACTCACTGATAAAATACAACACAAGGATCACTGTGCTCAAATTGTGAAAGTAATAGAGCAAGGACCTGATTTTTTTTTAATAATTTTATTAAATCATAATTGTGTACATTGGTGCAATAATAGGGCAGAATGTGCTTCATATACAATCAGAAACATTTTGATCGTACTGTGAGAGATAGCCTTCATGGCATTTTCTTAATCACTATATAAAGA
>CAUYRH010134977.1:0-17311 GCA_963574655.1 Perodicticus potto | reverse complement strand
AGGAGGAGACGGGGAAAGACCGGGAGAGGAACGGACAGAACATCTCTCTCCCCACTTGAAATCTCTCCCTCTACCAGGAGCTTTGGTGTTTTCTGTATTCTTTTCTGTAAATCAATTCTGTCTTACCACGGAGGGGTTGGGGGGAGAAATAATGTAATGAAGAATAATAAAATACATGTATTTAAAAAAAAAACAAGAATTCATGAAGAAGACCCCAAAGGCAATCACAGCAATAATAAAAATTAACAAATGGGGGTTGGTGCCTGTGGCTCAAGGGGCTAAGGCACCAGCCACGTACACCTGAGCTGGCGGGTTCGAATCCAGCCCAGGCCGTCAAACAACAATGATGGCTGCAATCAAAAAATGGCCGGGCGTTGTGGCGGGCGCCTGTAGTCCCAGCTGCTTGGGAGGCGGAGGCAAGAGACTAGCTTGAGCCCAGGAATTAGAGGTTGCTGTGAGCTGTGATGCCATGGCACTCTATCCAGGGTGACAGCTTGAGGCTCTGTCTCAAAAAAAAAAAAAAAAATTAACAAATGGGGCCTGATTAAATTAAAGAACTTCTGCACAGCCAAGGAAATAATCAATAAAACGAATAGACAACCTACAGAAAGGGAGAAAACATCTGCATTCTATGCAGCTAATAAAGGGCTGAGAATCAGAATCTATGAAGAACTCAAGCTAATCAGCAAGAATGAATCAAAAAATCCCATAAAAAAGTAGACAAAGACAGGAACAGAAGCTTTTCAAAAGAAGATAGAGTAATGGGCCAAGAAACACATGGAAAAAAATGCTCAATGTCTCTAATCATCAGAGAAATGCAAATTGAAACCACAGTGAGATATCACCTAACTCCAGTGAGAATGGCTTTTATCAAAAAATCTCAAAACAATAGATGCAGCTGTGGACAGAACGGAAGACCTATACTTTGTTAATGGGACTGCAAACTAGGACAGCCTTTATGGAAAGCAGAATGGAGATACCTCAAAGAACTAAAAGTAGATCTACCATTTGATCCAGCAAGCCCACTACTGGGTGTTAACCCAAAGGACAAAAAGTCATTTTATCAAAAAGACACGTGCGGCTCTGCACCCGTAGCACAGTGGTTATGGCGCCAGCCACATACACCGAGGCTAGCGGGTTGGAACCCAGCCCAGGCCAGCTAAACAATAATGACAACTGCAACCAACAAATAGCCGGGCATTGTGGTGGGCGTCTGTAGTCCCAGCTACTTGGGAGGCTGAGGCAAGAGAATTGCTTAAGCCTGAGAGTTGGAGGTTGAGTTTGCTTCTCCAACACTAGAGTGCAACGCCACAGCACTCTACCAAGGGCAAGAAAATGAGACTATGTCTCAAAAAAAAAAAGACACACGCACTCAAATGTTTACTACAGCACAATTTACAACTGCAAAGATGTGAAATCAGTGCAAGTGCCCATCAGTTCATGAGTGGATTAACAAAATGTGGTATAGCGGGTTCAAACCCAGCCCCTGCCAAACTGCAACAAAAAAATAGCCAGGTGTTGTGGCAGGCACCTGTAGTCCCAGCTACTTGGGAGGCTGAGGCAAGAGAATCACCTAAGCCCAAGAACTGAAGGTTGCTGTGAGCTGTGATGCAACAGCACTCTACTGAGGGTGACAAAGTAGGACTCTGTCTCTAAAAAAAAATAAATAAATAAACTAAAATGTGGTATATGTAGACCACAGAGTACTATTCAACTGTAAAATAATGGTGAACTAATTAATACCTTTTGCAACAACCTGGTTGGAACTGGAGACCATTATTCTACGTGAAGGATCACAAGAATGAGAAAACAAACACCACATATACTCACTATTAAACTGAAACTGATCAATCAGTACCCATGTGCACATTTGGTAGTAAAACTCAATGGAAACCAAGTAGGTGGGAGGGTGCAAAAGGGGAGGGACGAATTCACACCTAATGGCTGCAATGCCCACTAACCAGGGGCTAAGCACACTTAAAACTTGGACTCAAACTGTACAAAAGCAATTTATGTAACCAGAACATTTATAACCTCACAATATTCTGAAATTAAAAAATAAATTAAAAGAAAAGAAAAGAAGTGTCACTCGTTAATACATTCATCACACGTTTGGAGTGCCTATTCTTCCCAAGGCAACGCACCTATCCCCAGAATGAACATAGCAAAGATTTGTTCATTACCCTTGATTTCAAAGAACACCCTAATTTAAAAGGGGTTACTGCAGACTTGCTGACTGCAGGAGGCAAGGCTTGCAAAAAAGAAACCCTACAACCATGTATAATATGAAGTCAAAGGTCATGGATGTTATGATAAGAAAGACATAGTACTGTGTAGCCCAGAGGTGGAAGAAGGGGTTGTCATCTCACCAGGGCTTTAAAGCATGGTTAGGATAGGGGTTCATAAAGATGAAACTTATGGCATTTGGGGAAAGAAAGAAAAGGCATGAACTGAAGAAGGAAGAAATATGGGAGTGGGGAAGACAGCAGTATTATCTGGCTGAAATGCAGGTGCAAGAAGAGAAGTGTAGGCAATAGGTGTAAAAGGCAGGTGGGGTGATCAGAGGAGCAGGATGGAGAAGCAAACTCAAACGCCTATCCTGTAGGCAAGAAGGAGTCCCTGCAGACTCCTAAACAAGACAGGAGCACAGTCAGAGCAAGTCTAAGGAAAATTGAAATGGCTACAAGGAAAAAAGAAACTCAGCATGAACCCTGCGATATGAGGAACCCTGCAATAAGAGTTCATAGGAAGAGGAGTCCCCTGTCCACCGAGATTTTATTTTGCAATTCAACTTAAAGCACTGAACAATATGTCCCAGCGTTCACATTGCTGGGATTATATCCGCTGGTTTTCACTTCCTGCACACTCACTGCCAGATTGTCTCCTCTATGAGCTGCCCTGGAGGACAATAACAGCATCTTCTGCTTCCTACCGGCCTCCATCCGGTTCTGCCGTCTGAATGATGGGTGTGGCTTTGCTCCTCTGTGGATGAGGCTTACGTTTCTGATTGAAACTCACAAAGTCAAAAGCAAGTGCTGGAGCTGCTGGGGGTCCGGTGCTCACTACCAAGGTTAGAGAGCAGAGACTACCTTGTTCAGCCCACATGAGGACACACTGGACTTCAACTCTGTCCCTCCCAGTGCTGGTAACACTGTGCTCTGAACAATGAGTGCAAGTCACAAAATGCCCAGAATGTACACAGAGGTGAGGAAGGAGCCTCCCCATTGTTGCTGGTGGGGGTTCCTCCCATCACAAGGGATTCATCAAACTAACTTGCCAGCTCTTTAAACTTTAGTTTTAAATGACTAGGTCCCTTTGCTCACAGCCAGATAATCAAATTCAGTATATTGAAAACATGTTTCAGTCTTTTCTGGGTTGTTTTTTCTTTTTCAATTTTAAATAAATACGAGTTCTTTCCAAAGCAGTTTTTTATTTCCTTGGCTTCACAGCCTTATTAATGATAGGCTCAGCTCCTCAAAAAGCCAAGGGAAGGGAAGAAAATAAATGTGAAGGCCCAGCCACTTAAGTTCTCCTCTAGCCCTCCAAGAGAGGTTGGACACTGCACCCCATTCCTGGGTGCGGCCTGGCCTCAGCCATGAGCTGGATGCAATGGTCAGTGAGGGGTGCCCCTGACCCTCGGGCTGAGCTCATTATTCTTTTCAGTCTGGGCTAAACTCTGAAAAACCAGTGGAAGTCACCAGGATTCTGCAAACCTCTGACCATTCACTTTTAATTTCTACCCTTCAATTGTCCAAAGAGTGATAGATTTAGAAGCAGAAGGCCTGGATTGGAAACCAGTTCTACCCTTTACCAGAAGTGGGACTTTAGCCAAGTCACTTCCCACTCAGAATGTCAATGTCCACTTCTTTTAAAAAAGGGTTACTTGCAGTCTTGTTGAAAGTGTTCAATAGGGCGGCGCCTGTGGCTCAGTGTGTAGGGCGCCGGCCCCATATGCCAGAGGTGGTGGGTTCAAACCCAGCCCTGGCCAAAAACTGCAAAAAAAAAAAAAAAAAAAAAAGAAAGTGTTCAATAAAGCAGGCAAAAATACGGCAAGAAGGCTAACACAAGGAACCCACTTTCTGCTTAACCATGGAGAGACTGTGTTAGTAAAGGGCTTTGAAATCCTTATAAAGGGTCCTTAAGCACAGCAGAGACTTGTGGAAATACCATGGGATTTGGGGCCAAACAGTGTCATTTCAGGCCCTGTCCTTGTGTTAACTTAAGCAACTCATGCCAGGCCTCAGCTCCTCAAACATAAAATGGGGGTGGCGATGCCTACTTCAAAGTATTTAGAAGCAGCTGGCACCAAATTTCCTTTTGGGATGAGACTCCTCTGCAGGAAGTCCTCCCTCAGAGGCTCTCCTGCGTTAGGAACCCACAGTAGGGCAGGAGGAAGGCCGGAACCCAGAACTCAGGAAAGGGGGTGAGACTTCTCTGCATGAGACAAGAGGATTTTCTGAAAGTAGAGAAAGGCATGAGGGCCGGGGGACTGGGGAGAGCAGGGACGTGGTTCCGGGTGTGAAGGGGAAGATGCGACCTCCTCACCCGACAGCACCATGCCTCCTGTCTGCAGCAAAATTACTAAGCTAATAAAACACCCTGGTCTAAGCCGAGTGTGGGGGTGTGTGATGCATCCTCCATCACAGCTTAGAACCACGAGAGAGTGAGTCTGCAAGAATCTGCAGAAACCAGGAAGACAGGCTCAGGCCTTCCCCAGCCTTTGTAGGCCTCCGGTGACATCTGTGTGGTGAGATTATACTATTGTTACAATAACAAAGCAACACAACAAATTAGCAACATTTCATTCAAACAGTTAAAATTCCAAAGAACAGGCTCGTGCTATTCGGAATCTTGGTAGATCTTCATTCCATTCCAGGCCATTTCCTGGTGAACACAGCATGGCTGGGACACCTGCCCTGGACCCGGGAGAATCGAGAACCCCGTTTTCATTCTCAGTGTATTAACATTTGGGTGGGGGAGGATGAGGAGCATCTGTTTCTGTGTCTCCAACGGTAAAGAGGACAGAGCTTGCACAGTGGTTGGGGGGGCAGGGAGGAAGCATAACTAGCAATTTCTCTGACAGGTTCGTTTTATGCTGCACCTGTTCCATGGGCCTCCTCGCTTCTGCCTCAGTGACATTTTGCATATTTTACCCACAGGGCCTTGTGATGGTTTAGCTTTCAATAGGTGGCTTTTTGGCAGTTCTCCTAACCTAATTAGGTATCTGCCTAAGCCAAGGAAACACCTTTTTCTTTTTTCTGGCCAGTTACCTGCCCAGAATCAGGAGCACACCCAGCACATACAAGTCCAGTGCTTATGGTGGACTTCACTTACGCTGCTCGATGAGGATAGAGCCAATCTTTCATCTCTGCCTCGTGTCCATAGTCTATTCCACTTCATTTGGAGAACATCATCCATGGCATTGCCTGGAAATTATTTATACATGGAGTTATGGTAGTAAACTTGTAAACAGATGGAGTTTCAGATTTTCCATCCCGTCTCAAAGAAAAATGAACAAGGAGCCCGAGATGCCTAAAATCCCTCATCCGTCGCTGTTGGCTGACAGGTGATGGGCTTCAGCTCTCCACTGTGCACAGCCCCTGCATTTCTCTTTTTTTCTGCTACGAGGGAGAGATGTGTATCAACAGCTCCTCTGATGTCAGTGATACCCAGATGTGAAGCGTGCTCCTCTTCCCACGCAGGCCACATGTTCTGGCCTCTCCTGGTTTTCCTTACTGAGCCCGACACTGACATTAATTTATAGGCCCTAGGCCTGGCTTCCCTTTGCTTTTTGCCTCACGTCCCTAATCCAGGCCTCACCTTCAAAGCTTCTTAGCGCTTTGCTCTGACAGACTCAAATTCCCTCATTTCCATCAGGGTCTGTCTATAGCAGGTTGCTAATTAACTTCTGGCTCTCCAACTTACAGAGCTCATTTGCTGACTCACAAGAGACAACCAAAGGAAGTCCTTCATTAGCATTCCTGAGCTGCTCATTAGCCACTGGGAGAATCACACCATCCAAACTGTCAAACCCACCCAACTACAGGAAGGAGATATGACTCTACTTGAATTAATGGCACGTCACCTCATGCACTGGGCACTTCCTAAAGGCTCAGCACTACTAGAGGTGGGCATCAAATGTGTATGAGACAAACCTTTGTCCCCAGGGAAAAGGGAGCAAGACCCAGAAGCAAATAAAATAGAGTACGTGTGAGGAATAGAAAACATCAAGCCCAAGTTAGTTTGTTCCAAAAAGGAAGGTTGTTTTAACATTTTGAAAACCTGCTAATGCAATTTGCCTGTTTAAAAGAAAAAAATTTTAAGACCCAAATATAATCAGTTTAATAAATGAGAAAAAAAATCCCCTGATGAAATTTAACACCAATTTATAATTCAAAAACCAACGAGTAGTATCATCTGATAAAGGATGACTACAAAAAGTCCTACAGCAAACATTGCATTTAACAGTATTATAAATTGTTGAAAGATTTTCCTCTGAGATTGGGAGCAAACCCAGGATGATCACTAGTCTCATTTTCTAGTTACTGAGTAAATTGGAAAACCACATGGGAAAAAAGTGACCCCTATCTCACACCATACACAAAAATCTATTCCAGGTGGATTGTAGATCTAAACATGAAAAGTAAAACAATAACATTTCTAAGCAATAACATAGGAGAATGAACCATAGTAGTAGGCAAAGATTTCTTAGACAGAACACAAATAGCACTAACCACAATAAAAAGAACTGATCTAAGCTTGGTACCTGTAGCACAGTGGTTACAGCACCAGCCACATACACCAAGGGTGGCTGGTTCAAAACCAGCCTGGCCAGCTAAACAATGACAATTGCAACAAAAAATACCCAGGCATCATGGCAGGTACCTGTAGTTCCAGCTACATGGGAGGTTGAGGTAAGAGAATTGCTTAAGCCCAAGAGTTTGAGGTTGCTGTGAGCTGTGATGCCACAGCACTCTACCCAGGGGGACATAGTGAGACACTGTCTAAAAAAAAAAAATGAATTGATCTACGTTAAAGTTTAAAACTGCTGTGTTTCAAAGTACAACCTTGGTGGAGAAAAAGGCCTTATATGTAACTGGAAAAAAAAAGGCTTATCCAGACTATATAAATAACTTTTGCAAATCAATTATACAGGCAATTAAAAAATGCAGCAAAAGGCTTGAATAGGCATTTCACAAAAGAGATATCCAAATGGCCGATAAACATAAAAATTTCTGAAATTCATTACAGACCAAGCAAAAATGTATATCAAAACACAATATGAGACCACTATACTTCTTTCCCATTGGTTAAAACTTGAAAAGACTACACAACGTGTTGGTGAGGAGGACGGGCACTTGGACCTCTCCTGATTTCTGGAGAGGGGTCAGTCAGTATAACCATTTAAAGGAAATGACAATATCTTCTCAAGTTGAATATACCCATGCCCTAGGAACCACCAATTCCACTGCTCTGTATGTGCCCAACAGAACTCCCTACATAAGAGGTCAATTAATCTCATGAACCCATTGTAGAAAAAATAACTACAGACCTCATTGCTGAATATCACTATGGTCACCTTCAAAGTGCTCCCCTTGGGAAGCTAAGCACCAACACTAGCGCCTAGTCCACCCTTCAAAGCAATTTGGGGATGCTTATACTGATATGGCCATCAGAGCTGTTGTGGTACTCAGTCTGACAATTAAGTTTATGAATTTATCTTAGAAAAAGTGGTTTGAAGGGTAGACTAGGTGCTGGTGTTGGTGCTTAGCTTCCCAAGTGGAGTACTACAAAGGCGACCATAGTTATTCAGCAATGAGGTACGTAGCTTGTTTTCTACAATGGGTTCGTGGACTTAATTGTCTTCCCTCAAATGTGTACCAAAAGACATGTACAAGAATGTCCATTGTGGCATTGTTCATGACAGCCCCCAAATGGAATCAACCCATTTATGGATAAGTACATTATCATACACTCACAATGAAATATTTGTACAACAGAAATGAATAAATTACTGCCATACACCACAAAATGGATGAATCTCATAAACATGGTGCTGAACAAAAGAAGCCAGAAATGAAAGAATACATGGTACATGATTCCATTTGTAACAACATGTGATATTTATCAAGCTGAAAGGTGGGGAGGCCATGGGTGTGGTCTTCCTCCAGGGATGAGCCTTCTATCGCTGAAGCTGTTTAGAATATCCAGTGCATTATGATGGTAAAAACCTTTGCTCTGGTTTTCAAATTCTCTACCAACAGTGAACCCCCTTACTGTCTGAAGCTGGGGTGCTCCACTCTCCCCTACTCCCCACTACTGCTTATCAAACTGTACACTTAGGATTCGTGCAGCTTCTGTGTGCTACACCACAATCAGAACATTTATTTTAAAATGGCAATGGCAATAATTAAAAGAACACAATTGATCTCTTCTAAATCAGAAAATACTATTACAAACAATAAGCCCAAATTTATTTCATGACAATGCTTGACTCTGAGAAGGGAGGAAAATGGAACTTCAACTTTATCAATACGTGTATGTGTCTGTGTATAATGAAAAAAGCCTGATCCAAGGGCCACCTAAATCAAAGTCATGGATAATGACTTCAGGGTGGATAATGAAGGAAACACTAAAATACCATCAGCATGAGTACAAAGAAAAGGTTCATTCAAAAACATACAGGAAGAGAGTTAACACAAAATGCCCACGGTGGCCATTCATTCATGCTCCCCAAGGCAAAGGAAGGAGGTTGGGAGAAGGGACCAGGGCCTGCTACTTCCACCAGCAGGGTCCCCATTCATGCCAAAGGCAAAAAGACCATGGGGCCTGGAGTTGTGGCAGGTGTTTCTGGAAATACCTCAGACACTGTTGGAGCAATCAGTGCTAAAATCAGGACAGTCAAGGAAGGTCAGCCAGGAGGCAGGTCATCCTTAGGGCTGGTATTAACACAGAAGTGAAGTGAAGCCTCAGCTCTGGAGACCCAAGAGCTAAATTCCTGACAAAAGAAGCCACCTCTGTACAGGCAAAGAAAGATTCCCTTAACCGCATGGAGTACATTGAAAATGGTAATTGTCATCCTCACAGTCCTTTGTGGTTCTCAAATTGTGTTCTAATATAATCTAATACACTTTAACATGTTATTCTATTTCCTGAGCCATCTTGCAGAGTTGGCAGAGACTATGGTTTTTTTTTTCCTTTTTTCTCATACTAAGAGTAATAAATACTTATGAAATTTAGAAAATAAAGCAGGAAAAACTACCTATAGATTATTGTATTTAACATTTTTAATAGTATTTCACATCCTACGAACTACTTTTGTTGGTTTTTTTCCTCTTTACTAAGTTGTAATCATACTAAGTATACAAATTTACGTAGCAAAGTCTATAATACCCATTCTAATGATACGTAATCTGAGACTCAAAGAAGTTAAATAACTTGTCCAAAGACACAGGTCTACTGAGTGAAAAAACTGGGTCTAGAATCAAAAAAATTGATACTCTATTCTGTGTTTTGATGAATTTGAGAAACAAGTAGACCCTCACTTCTTTGTCATCTTCCCACCTCTGGAAAATCAGTTACTATTTTCATCTGTCCTTCCTGCCAGAAAAGGAAGAGAAAACACAAATTCTCAACCAAAAAAGAGCCATGGGGGAGTCACAGGCGAGCTAGGATCAGGAGCCCCTGTGGATGGGGTGAGAGAAGTCACAGTTGGCTGGACACTGGATTGGTCAGGGGCCTGGCTGAAAACACAAGCTAAAGAAAGCAAGCTTACTGAAGGAAGTGTTTATAAAAGTGTGAAAAGAGACAATGATGCAAGTCCCCAACTCAGGGCTGGACAGGGACCCCAATTTTCTAGGTCTAAGCAAACTCAACCACATTCCCTGGGCCCAAGCAGCATCCCACCTAAGCCACACTCTCAAAGCAGAGAAGACACCCTGAACAAAACAAAACCACAGCCTTACACAGGGAAGTTTTAAAATTGACTTCTGTCCTTAGCCCCCTGGTGCCAAATGGTTGTGACATTTCATGTCCCCAAACCCCACTGCCTGCAGGGTAAGAAAAGCTACACATAACCCCTAGGCAGAAGGCCCACGTAAGCTACCCCTGGAGAACCCCCCCTTCTGCATAATGAAGACTCTTTTTTTCTCACCTTATCTATCAGAAAAATCTGTCCTGAGGGGTGGGGTGGGGGGAATAATGTAATGAAGAATAGTAAAATACATGTATTTAAAAAAAAAAAAAGAAAAAGAAAAATCTGTCCTTTCATTTATTTGCAGTGGTCCATGGATGCATTCTTCGAATCTCAGAGACCAAGGACACAGCAGACAAAGATTCAGGCAACACTAATATTTTTTGCTCATCAAAAAATGATAAAGCACCCTGCGTCTTAAAACAATGGAGTTGGCACCTACAAACTTCAGGGGCCACAAAGGAAGAACTTAGTCTCCCCCAAACCACCACTGGTGGGGAAGGAGCTAGAAATAACCTTCTCAACCTTTCTCTCCTCCCTGTAGTGAACCTGCCAGCAACTCTCAGGAACTGAAACTGACCAGAAGCCAGAGGGCAAGGGAGCCTATAAAGCCATAAGGCCCCTCCTAGGACAGGGGAGGAGGAGCAGAGAGAGGGGAGACGCTCAAGGTGAGATTTCCTTTTTCCTCATCTCTGGAGGAGCCAAGCGGGGCTGTCCCTGAATTAGAATGACACATCGAAATTCAGAAGCACCAGGTGGGTCTACAGTAGAGAAGAGCAGAGCACACAGCCTGCAAGCCAGGCCAGCTTGAGGCCTGCTTTTATAAAGTTTCACAAGAACACGGCCACGCTCCTGTGTTTATGTGCTGCCTGTGTGGTGGCTGTCCTGCTGTCACAGCCTCGGCGAGCAGCTGTGACAGAGGCTGTACGGCCTGCATAGCCTAAAGTGTTTACTAGCTGACCCTTCACAGCTACGGAATCTTATTCATTTAACATTCATCCTACGAGTATTTATGGAATGCTCATTACATGCCAGATGCTATTTCAGACACAGGGGATACAGCAATCATCAAAACAGATAAAAAATTCTGCCCTTGGAGCTTGTGAGGAAAGAGAGATACTAAACAAAATAAATAAGAAAATTATATAGAATCTAAACATTGATGAATGCTATGAAAAAAAAAGAAGTGAATGAGGGGGGCAGGATGTGCTGGGATGGTTAGAATCTATACATTTTATCTCAGTCACCTCACTGAGCCCCAACATACTGCAATAAGATAATGTTCTCCCCACTTCTCACATGAAAAGAAAAAATGAGATTCACAAACTGATTCAAGATCACATCAGCGATGTTGCTGGGATTTGAACTCATGCCTATCTGCTCCAAAGCCTTTGTACCACCACAACTATGCCACCTCCTGAAAAGGAGGGTACAGGCTCAGAAAAGGAAAGCGACTTCCATTAGGTTTTCTGTTTTGAGGCAGAGAGATGCCGGGGTTAGTTACTTTCCTCCTCCTGAGGGTGACTTGCCCAAGTTCACACTGTGAGTTCCCAGCCAAGCAAGGTTAAGAGCCCAGATCTTTTGAAGCCAAACCCACACATGTCATCTACAGTAATCAAACAAAATTTTTAGCCAAGAATGTTCTGAGGAGTTGATCAGAGTTGAGAAAAGTGAAAGACAAATATGAAACAGACCCGTAGAAAGCAAAGGAGCATTTCTTATACCATAAATGGGTTGCTTAGAAATGTAATTAAGCAAGCAAACATACAGTGGTAACACTACTAAACACTCACTTCCCCAAAGACAGAGTGAGAATGCTAACAATAGTATAGCTATCAGCTTGCCTGGGGCAAACCTTTCCAAATATCTATAATCAATTATACTTCCACCTTCCACAGGCCAGCTTACAATCACCTCGACATACAGGAGGTATGTCTGGGTTGTGGAGAAGAGGAATGACTATCTAGGGATGTATAACAACAAAAGACATTTTTTTGTCTCAAATGTCCATTCCAAGATGGCGGCAATGCCAGCTCTCAGATGGTATGGTCTAGGGAGCTCTAAGTAGGAAGCCCGGAGTCATAAAGAGCTTGTCATTGATTCTCCCTCCAGTTAATGAAGTCCCTAGGCTAGGGGAGCTATTAAATCTCAGTGCCAAGTATTAGTACCTTTTGCTGGTTGTAGTGATTCAACAACCCCCAGTGAGGATGAATCACAGGAAGAGCTGGAGAGCTGAATGTGGCCCTAGAGCCGGGAAGTCATGTTCATGGATATCACCTGGCATTCCCATCAGCCAAGCAGCTGGATCCTTGGAACAAATACATGCCATCAGCATCATCCCATCTGGCACCATCATTCCAGCCATGGCTGGGTGGTCCTTGCCCTCAAATCCAGGACACATCAAGGTTGCTCTTTGGTCAAATGAAGAAAGGGAAGATGCCAGGAAACATGTGCAACCATAAAATATATGTCCCTGCAGCCTTTCTGTGAATATTCTAATCCAAAGAGGAGAGACAGAAACATAAATGAGAATACTGAAAAATGACAGAGCTGAATTAAAGATTAAGAAATGAAGGAAATAAAACAGATAGTCTTTGAGTAATGGGGTTCACAGAAATTTTTATAATGTGGTGTATCTGGCCAGGGAAGAGGCAGTTTCCTAAATGAGCTGCACCTCTTCAGACCTCACTTGGCACTTGTCTCCATAATATAATTCATAAAGACACTATCCCACCTTCTTCAAGACACTGCCCTCCCCACAGGCCAAGAGTGGACAACTGATTCCAGGTGCCTCAATTTCTCAGCTGAATGTGCAGCAAAATGAAGTAGGAATAATGAGAGACTGAGTTAGCTGTTCACAAGGAGCATGCTGGGGCTGGTCAGATTCAGAGGCTCCACCTCTGGAAGTCACTCTGGGCTCTGGGCACACAGATATAGAAATAGAAGCCCCTGAAGATCTGAGAAAATGGCCTGGCTCACCCTAGGGCCAGGGCAAGAAGCTGATAGTAATAGTTCCCCAGAGCCCAGAGCCAGGTTCCATATTAGAAGCTCCATTATTAGAACTAAAACTTGTTTGAGTAAGCTTCTCCTTGAAATTGAACTGTTCTGGACTAAAGACTTTTGTCCTCTGCTATCCTTTATAAAGTTTACTGATGAGGTGAAGAGATTGGCTTCTTTATAGGGAGAAGAGAAAAAAAGACACGTGGCAGAAGAACTGCCGTCCTACAGTTGGTGACTCTGAGGTCGTGGTTCTGTCTGAACTGTTTCACAGAGTGACCTTGGGTGAGTCATGAACACTCTCCTGGCATTGATTTCCTCATGAATTAAAGGATCACTGGTTCCCAGCCTGAAGTCCACGAACTCGTCCTAGAGGTCATGTAGGTAATAATAGGGTTTTATAATATCACACAGCACCAGCTATCTAATAAAAAGTCTGTATTTTTCCACCAAATGTAAGCAGAGGCCAGTCGCTCCTTTCAGGCCACAGTTCTGCATGGCTTCCCCACATGCCACCTCTGCTCACCTGGCTGCTTCCCTGGTCAGACTGGGGGAAGGAGGGCCTGTATCTAATACACACCATGTGAGTGATGAAAACACTCAGCTAGGTCAGGGCCCAGGAGGGAGAGAGGTGAATGTCAAAACTATTGCATCTTGAAGTTGGAAGTGACCTCAGGGGTCATCTGACACATTCATGTCCAGTGAATATATAGGCTGGTGACATTTGTTCACTTCCACAGGCTTCCATTCCTTCATTTGTTAAATGAAAGTCTTGGTCCCATTTCAGCTGTATGTTTTGCTTTTCTCTTGCTATGTAACAAATTGCAATGAATTTAGAAGCTTAAAACATGATCTACAGTCCTGCAGGTCTGAAGACTTGGCTGACAGGTCTGGGTTCTTTGCCCAGGACATCACTAGGCTGAAATCTAGGCCAGTACCCAGAGAAGATTCTGTTTATAAAAAGGGCTGTGTGATTAGGTTAGGCCCACCAGATAATCTCCTCTCTTAAATAAACTGATTTAAAGTGATGTTAATTCCATCTGAAAATGCCATTGCTACATAAGATGACACAATCAGAAGAGTAACACCAGAGAGGTTGTGGAGGCCATCTTGGGATTCTGGCTGACCCGTTTTATCAGGGTTATTACTATTCCAATAATTCCTTCTCATTTCTCCATTTTGATTATCTGAGGGTGAGGATTCCAGCTTCCCTTATGTCACTGGCCTTCACATCACAATATCAGGGTGTTTTAAGCATCAGTGGAGTTATTTGTTAAATAAGTATAAAATATCATCGCTTGATGGTAAAGAAGAATCCCTCTAAATTTTATAAAATGTGAAATAAAGAATAAATATCTCTAAATTTTATGAAAAATATGCTACTATCCTATGAGTCCCTGAACAACAATGACAACAGTAAGAAATCCTCTCAAGATTTTAGATTTACATTTTTCAAAGTATTTTCTGTAGAAAATAGAATTAGGATTAGAACACTAATCCTTCCAGGCTTTCTTTAGCAAAGGGGCTCCACAGTCAAATAATTTCTTAAAATGCTACATCACATTTCTTCAACCGCTAACCCCTCTGCTCCCTGGTAACTTACAATGACAACTATATGTTGAAGCATGTGAGAAACTCTGCAGTTAACAAAAACACTTGGCTGCAAATTCCTTTTATTTCTTTTAATCTTTTCAAACCTTTCACAACTAGGTCATAAGCACCATGAGAACACAGATTTTTATTTGATTTCTTACTGTTGAGCCCAGTGTCTACAATAGAGCTCGGTGTAGAGTAGCTGTTCAATAAATGGTTATTGAGAAAACTAATGAACCAGTGCCCCAGTAAACACATTGTAGGAACAGCTGGTCCAGAATCATACATATGAGCTAGTCTAGACGACAAAGGTTGGTCTGGTGCCAAGATGGGAGCAAACAGGGACTTGAATTCCATTAATTTTTTTTTCCATTGAGATTGACTTTCAAATCAGCAAATCAAACAGCACAGAAAAACTCACAAAAACCAAAAGCACAAGTGGGTTAGTTCCCCTCTCCAGGGATACTCAAAGTACGTGGGTTACACAGCTGGCCTGGTCAGGACTTTCCACAGTCATGGAAGCAAACTCAACCTGTGCTTAGCAAACTCACATTTACTTATATGATGTAAACTCCTTATCCACACTTGCCAACCAGGGTTCCTAAAAGTTGGGGCTTATTCCTTTAGGTGAAGAACTAGATCTCTATAATAAAGACTTTAAAAATACAAACACATTAGATCAGGCACACAGTGGCTCGTGCCTGTAATGTCAGCATTTAAGAAGGGAAAGAAGGAGGATCTCTCAAGACCAGGAGTTTGAGACCAACCTGGGAACCACAGAGAAACCCTTTCTACAAAAACTTAAAAAATTATCTGAGCATGATGTCTTGTGCCTATAGTCTCAACTCCTCACTACTTGGGAGGGTAAGGCAGGAGGTTCACTAAAGCCCAGGAATTTGAGCTTGCTATGAGCTATGATGACACCACTGCATTCTAGCCCAGTCAACACAATGAGACCTTATCTCAAAAAACCAAAACTAAAACAAAAACTAAAAGCCCATCAACCCATAAATGGATAAACAAATTATGGTATATGTATACCATGGAATACTATGCAGCTATAAAAAAGAAGGGAGACTTTACATCTTTAATGTTTACCTGGATGGAGCTGGAACATATTCTTCTTAGTAAAGTATCTCAAGAATGATAAAAAAGTATTCAATGAACACAATACTATTATGAAATCAATATATAAACATACATTCATACGAATAATAAAACACAAAGATAGTCCAGAAAGAAACAGGAGAGAGAGGGGAGAGGAGAGAGGAGGTGAGTGGAGGGAGTGTTTTTGGCCAGTTCTCACATAATGTACATAATGCAAGGGTATACTTCAAAACAACTAAGAGTATATTATAAATGTCTTACTACAAAAATAAATAAGTGAGGTAATGATTATGTTAATTAGTTTGATTTAAGCATTCCACATTGTATATCAAATCATCGTATTGTAACCCATAAATGTATACAGTTATGATTTAATAAAAGTAAACTAAAAACAAAAACAAAATGCAAACACTTTAGAAACAACATATTCAGCTATCATTAGTTATTAGTGGGATTTTTAAAAAAATTCTCTTATAAGACTTAGATAAATTAAGAGGACAAAAGAAGTAGGATTCTGGAAGAACAGTGGTTTGCAGACTTCAAAGTTCTTAAGACCTCCACCTGAAGTTTATTAAAAATTAAAGCTCCATCCCTGAGATTCAGCAGGTGTAGACTAGCAACCCAGGAATGACTTTATTAGCCTGCTTGGGAAAGACTCTTCAATCAGAATTCATCTCTCAGTGCCTATAGTTCAGCGGTTAGGGCACCAGCCACATACACAGAAGCAGGCCCGTTTGAACCCAGCCCGGGCCTGCTAAACAACAATGACGACTGCAACAACAACAAAGAAAACTAACTGGGCATTGTGGCAGGTTTCTGTAGTCCCAGCCACTTGGGAGGCTGAGGCAAGAGGACAAAAGAATCACTTAAGCCTAAGAGTTTGAGGTTGCTGTGAGCTGTAACACCAGAGTACTCTACTAAGGGTGACATAGTGAGACTCTGTCTCAAAAAAAAAAAAAGTCTTTTCTGAGTCCAATTTAAGTGCCCACCAAGGCCCGTTGGCCTGAGCCTAATCACAAATGCTTTGTATTTATCCAATACAAATTTATTAGGCAACTTCTGGTTGTGTACCTTACTCTGCCCTTGATAATCTTACGGATCATAAGAAATGGAGGTTTTGGGTCTAAATTTACTTTTGCCACGGGTAATGATGCCAAAACAATAAAATATCCATGTTTTAATTTTTCTTCATCATTATGATGATTTGACAATTTAAAAATAAACCAATTCACTTTTTCTGCCTCTTATACTTCATCAGAACATTTTCTGGTAACCAGACAGAACAGTTTTGGTGGATAAAATTCTTTATGAGTTCAGACAATAAAACTGTATCTTTGAAAAACATAATTCAATCAGAGACAGCCCTTGCCCTAACAGTGCTGCTCTCCTGTCTTGCTTTTGTGACTGCTTTTACTCATGCATTATTTCCTCGCTTTCAAATGACAACAGAAATAAACTAGATTCAATACATAAGCAGTGAATTTTCTTCATCACTATTTCTTACTTTTAAAAAGTAGAGATTGGGCTCCTTTTTGTACATCTCCAGAGACAATGTGTTCTCATCTATTCCGGAAGATTCTAGCGGAAACAGGCATTATTCGTTTCTGCCAGCGCTAAAGCAGGGGTTCTCAAACAGGCGCG
>CAUYRH010134976.1:0-11489 GCA_963574655.1 Perodicticus potto | reverse complement strand
TGTTTGGAGAATACTTAGAGATCTAAAAATAGACCTGCCATTCGATCCTATAATTCCTCTACTAGGTATGTATCCAGAAGACCAAAAATCACATTATAACAAAGATATTTGTACCAGAATGTTTATTGCAGCCCAATTCATAATTGCTAAGTCATGGAAGAAGCCCAAGTGCCCATTGAATATTATGCAGCCTGAAAGAAAGATGGAGACTTTACCTCTTTCATGTTTACATAGATGGAGCTAGAACATATTCTTCTTAGTAAAGTATCTCAAGAATGGAAGAAAAATTTTCCAATGTACTAAGCCCTACTATGAAACCAATTTATAAGCACCCACACTTCCATATGAAAGCTGTAACCTAACTACAGCCCAAGATGAAGGGGAAAGAGGAGGGAGGAGGGGAGGGGGAAAGATTGGTGGAGGGAGGGTAATTGGTGGAACCACACCTACAGTGCATCTTAGAAGGGTACAGGTGAAACTTACTGATGCAGAATATAAAAGTCTTTACACAATATCCAAGAAAATGCCATGAAGACTATGTTAACCAGTTTGATGAAAATATTTCAGATTGTATATGAAACCAACACACTATACACCATGATTGCATTAATGTACACAGCTATGATTTAATAAAAAAAGGATAGAAAAGAAAAAGAACTTGCCTATTGGGTTCGGTAAACACTGTTCTGGTTATGGGTGCACCAAATTCCCTAACTTAAGCATTACATAAGATATCCATGTAATAAAAATGCTGTACTCCCTTAAGAATTAAAATAAATTAAATTAATTAAAAAATAAAATACCATAAAAAAGAAAAACAATTCAGTTTATGATAGCACTGAAAAAATAATATGTAAGAATAAAGTTAACAAACAAATGCAAAGCATATACTCTGAAAACTACATTATTAAAAGAAGTTAAAGAAGACCTGAATGAATGGAAAGATATTCCATATTAACAGACTGTTAGAGATAATGCTGTTAAGATAACAATACTCCCTCAGCTGACCCACAGATTCAAAGCAATCTATCAAAATCCTAGGAAACTTCTTTACAGAAACTTATCAGCTGATTCTAGCATTCTTAGGGAAAGTCAGGGGACCCAGAACAGCCAAAACAAAGAAGAGCTAAGTCGTTGGAGGGTTAATACTTCCCAATTTCAAAGCTACTGAGCTACAGCAGTGAAGACAGCGTGGTATTAGCAAAACGGTAGACAAACTTATCAATGGAACAGAATCAAGAGTCCAGAAGCAAACCAGTCAAATGATTTTTGATAGAAGTACCAAGATTATTTCAATGGGGAAATTTAGCAAATGGTGCTGGGACAACTAAATAGCCATATGCAAAAGAATAAATATGGAGACCTACCTCATAGCACACACAAAAGTTAACTCAAAATAAATCAGAGACCTAAATGTAAGGGCTGAAACTGTATAACTTTTACAAGAAAACATTGGTGTTAAGTTTTGTGCCTCTGGGTTAAGCAATTTCTTCTCAGCTATGGTACCAAAAGCACAAGAGAAGAAAAAATAGGAAAATTTAAGGTCATTTAAAAAACAACATCCCAGCTACTTGGGAGGCTGAGGCAAGAGAAGTGCCTAAGCCCAGGAGCTGGAGGTTACTGTGAGCTGTGACTCCATAGCACTCTACTGAGGGTGATAAAGTGAGACTCTGTCTCTACAAAAACAACAACAACAACAACAACAACAACAACAACAAACCCTTTGTGTTTCAAAGGTATCATTAAGAAAGTGAAAAAGCAGTATTTGTTAAGTGACTGTATAGATCAACAAAATGAGAAAGTGAGGAAGAGAACACATCAGTGAATGAGGCTAATACACAGTGAAGGAAAATTCACACGGATCCTGCAGGAAAGACAGTAGTGTCCCAAGGCCAAGTTTGCAGGAGAAGAGCGAAGGACATCCACAGAGTTAAAATAGTATATTCTAAAGGGTTTGCTTATGTCTTTAGAAACATAAAATAATCCATAAAACTTTTCTGAAATTAATTTTCTCATAAAAGACTGAAGATTGTTTCGTATTATGTCCCTTTAAAGGCAGTTTTCTTTTGAAATATAGTAGGATGCCAAAATAGAAAGAATCCTGAGTAAAATTTGTGACTTAAAATTCACAGAAATGGTGTATCAATATATATTCTTAAAAAAAAAACAAGAAAGTAAAAAAAAACCCACAGAATGGGAAAAAAATTTTGTGAATCATATCAAAGGATCTAGCACATAGTATAAAATATACTAAGGACTATTATAACTCAATAATAAAAAGACAAATTGTCCAAAAATATATGCAAAGGATCTGATTAAATATTTTTCCAGGGAAGGTAAACAAATTTCCAAAAGGCACTTGAAAAGATGCCCAACATCATTAGCTATCAAGGAAATGTAGATCAAAACCAAAATGAGATACTACTTCATACTATAATATAATGTGTATAATAAAAAAGAGATAATAACGAGGATGGTAGGGATGTTGAGAAATTAGAAGCCTTATAGAGGCTTCTAATGGGAATGTAAAATGGTGCAGCATCTTTGGTAAGCAGCCTAGTGGTTCTTTGAATTGCTTAGTGTGGAGTTACTGTGTGATTCAGCAGATCTCTCCCCACATATAGTACACATCTGAGATCACCAGAACATGTTCACACAAAAATGATGCACTAACATTCATAGAAGCATTTTGCACAATAGCCAAGCAGTGGAAAACTATTCAAATGCCCATCAGCTAATAAATTGATAAACAAATGTACTATATCCATACTACAGAAAATTATTCAATAAAAAGTAATGAAGTTCTGGTACATGCTACAACATGGATGAGCCTCTGAAACATTATGCTGGGGAAAGAAACCAGTCACAAGAGGCCACATAATGTGTGATTCAATTTAAATGAAATCCCTAGAACAAAAAGCATACTAGTAGGAGGATGGCGTTTGGGCAGCAAGGGCTAAGGGACGTGGAGTTTCATTTTGGTTTAATAAAAATATTCTAAAATTGATTGTGGTTTTGGATGAGCAATTGAGAATAGACTCAAAACCACAAAATTGTGCCATTTAAATGGGTGAATTGTATGCATGGGAGGTATATCTTAATAAAACCGCTTTAAAAACGCATCTCCTCTCTTTGGGGTGTTTCTTTTTTAAGGATGTCATTGTGGAGAGGGTCAAGAAACTCTGCTGTTGTTGTATTTAGAGACCCCACACAGGTCCACTGGCTTCTCATCTTGGAGAAGTTGCTTTTCTGGCCTTTTATTTCCACCTCTGAGAAATATAGGTGTAGAATTTGGGTCCTTTCACTGTAGCTTCTGCTAAGTTTGGAGACTTCTATAAGAGACATTCAAAATTAAGCAAAAAAGCAAGGCACTTTGGAAGGAAGTTTAAAGCTTTAACATAGAACATTCTTAGCCTAGAGCACAGCAATTTAGAAGTTAGGGTGTTTTTTGATACATTTGCAGTCCCGGCCAAAAGGCAGAGACAATTCATCTTCTTTTCCATAAGGTCAGAGGTGTTTGCATGTGTGTATTTCTTAGAATTCTGTCCAGTTCAAGTAACCTGCAGGGTTCTCCCCAAGGACCACTTCCTTCAAGTGGATTCTGTGACTGTTACCGTTTGAGGTCCCAGGAACAATGGTTAATGGGAACATGAGATTCTAAGATCAACACTGAAGGTGCAGAGCAGAACCAGGCAAAATCTCCAGAAAGGGCCAGATATAGCATATCCCCAGTTAGCCGTGATCAGATGGGAACCTGACCATCTCTGTTACAACTGAAGAGAAGATTGGCCTTCCCATAGTGAAAATAACTTATTTTACTTAAAGTAAAAATTATCCTGTTAAGCCCTTTGTAGGAAGATACAAGAGTATTTAATTTGTACAGAGTCAAAGAGTAGGAACTTGAATGGCAGAGGAAAAAAGAAAAGTGTGGCTGCTCCAAAGGGCAAAAAAGGGTTACAAAAAGGCCAATTAAGCAGTCATCGTACACTACCTGTGTACATAGCGTGTGTAAATAAAGCCTAGGACATTCCAATGTGAAAGTCACCTTCAGGGTTGCCATCATTTCATTTCCCACAAGTGAAAGGCCAAACAGATCCCAATTTGCACTTTCTTTCCACCTTCCTTTCAGCACCCCCTTCAGCATGTAGGCCTTGCAGAAATGGGCTGTTAAACAAACATATTCTGCAGACAGGGGACTAGCCCAGAGTCACAGCAGACCCTTGCAAAACCGCATTCCTATCCTCTATCCTCCCTGGGTTCCCCTGGTAACTAACCAACCCCCAACCCTGTAAATCTAACCTTGCAAAGATTCCACCTCCCTCCCTCCCCACTCCACTGAAAAAAGGTATAAAAATTCCCTTCCTTTGTTATAGGGGGCTGAGAATTTTTTAGATGTGACCCTTTTCTTGGTGGGCTAGCCAATAAAGGACCCCATACCTAATTTGAACTCAGTGTGCTGGCATTTTCTCTATAATTCCACTCGCGCTGGGTACAACATGAAGATCTTTTGAGGGAGAGGTTATTTTTATTCTCATTTTATAGGAAAAGGTCACTGAGGCTTAGAGAACTTAAGATCACAGATATATCAAGTGGTTAAAATCTTTTACTCCAAAAGCCCTTGTTAGTCATAGCGTACATTTCAACGTGCTGAGGACACGTTATCTGGTGCCTCAGCCACCTCAGCTGTCCCAGGTATTGCTATATATTAGCTATTGACAAGAACCTTGAAACACAGTGAGACCAGTTGACCATACAGGTTTTTGACTACATGTTCCGGATGCATGTAGATTTTCAGAACCTACAGTAAGTGAGTAGAGCACTGCCTTCTCCATTTTTAGTCTACATGAATTTTTAACCATCATATTTCATGGAGATTAGATTTTTGCATTGGTGACCCAAGACACTGAAGTTCTGGCAAGACGCTGAGGGCGTATGATTCTGTTGACCCCTAGTGAGAATGATTCCATTAATCATTTTTCCATTAACAATTCTGAGATTCTTCCAAGGTGTTTACTAATGAGAGCCCGAGGCAAAAGCGGTGGGTGAAACTGAAGGTCACCAATGCTTTACACAATTTGAGAAAATACTGTCGTCCCAGGCTGAGCGAAGGGCAACATGATTTACTGAGGGATTATTCACAGCAATGTTGCTTACGTGATTTCCCTGCTAAGGTTATGTTTTCTTTTGTACTTGTCTAGCTTTGGAGGTGAAAGTAACACTTAAAAATAATTTTTTAAAAAATAATTGTGTGTTTATGTGCACCATTTCACCTCCTTCTGCTTCCCTTCTCCCCCATTCTCCTAGTTAACAGACAGATGCAATACTGGATTCAAGTAGGCACTGTGAGCTATTGTTTCCCAGGTGAAATCCTGAGCTAGGAGGCAGTCTGTCTTTGCCACCCTTTACAATTCACATAACCGCTCTGCTAACTGTTTTCCACAGGCATAAAATAGGAACAATTCTTCCCCTCCTGCCTTTCCATCTGTCAAATGTAATGACCCTTAAATCTGAACTGAATGCTACATTTCATTCAGGTAAATGCTAATTGATAACATGAAAATAACTCCAAATAGCTTTCTTAATCCTTCGAAATCGGGAAGGATTTGAAATCTAGTTGAAAAGACAATCTACCATTGAAACCCAAAATACCTACTTTGCTTTCCTCTGTGAAATGCCAATTTCCTTTTCACTAGAATCTGACTTTTCGCCTCTTGTTTTACCTTTGCAGGCCCTGACGTTTGCAGTTCTAAGTTAGAAGGAGCCAACATGGCACCTTATAGATCAGCGACCTTGTTTCAAGTTGTTTTATATTTTGCTAGTGCATGTAGAAGCGGGGATAATCTAGGAAATAGGATTATTAGTCAGTCTTTTACTTCTGCACAATACAACTTTTCCTAAAGAAAGAGCATCAAGCTCAAGGTACACATAGTTGTACCTGTCGGTGTAGCCTCGCATACAGAAAAGTCAGCCAATGAAAGCAAGACTTAATAATAATTGTAACTGTTCTTCACTTTTTTCCTTTTATAAAATGGTAATAATGTTTTCTCTCTTCTTCTCTAACTCAGACATGTGTGGAAATATAAAGTAAGGTTTGTAATAGATTGTGAATGTCAATAATGGGGAGATAAATAAAACACAGAACATTCATATAATAAAGAACTGTAGAGTAATTAAGAAGACTGACCTTTATGGTCTACATGCCTTAAAATGTACAGATATTAAAAGCATAATGTGGGTGAAAAACAAAAATTAAGCCTCTACAAGGATGAACCATGGAAACATGATGGCAGACACAGTGGAATTTTGGAATCTCTTTGAATCTCCCTCCCCCACCACACACAAAAGCACCTATAACAAGACCAAAAACCCACAGACAGCAGGGACCACATGACTAGGTATCTCCGTGAACCCTAACCTGCAAGTAGGTGAGGACCAAGCACAACACAACCACAAGATCTGTGGGTTATCAACTTATGAACTGGAGTAAGTAGAGAAAAGCCATGGATGTCAGATAAACCTGAGGACAGGACCATCCCGGAAGAGCCGACAGGGCCAATTAGAGACCAGCAGATGAAACTGGGAGGGTTTATCCACTGCAACAGCTGGTGAGTGTGGGGAGCTGAAGGTTGGAAGATCTAAGGGGGTGGGGTGGTCTTGTCCTCACAAGCTCCAGAAACAGACCCTCCAGAGCCCCCTCCCACTACAAGGCCCACACTGAAAAGAAACTGCTGGGCTGGGGAAGTCCAGATACAAGAGGCTGGGGGAACAGAGTCAGAAAACCTCAGAAAGCAAGCAAGCTAGTTGCCACAAGTTTTTTTTTTTTAAAACACTACCCCCAAACAACAGAAGGGGCTCTGTGCATTTAGAAAAACTTCTGCAAATCCCCTCTCTTCCTAAGAGTTTTTGAAAACTAATTTCACCTAAAAATGAGCAGCAGAAATGTATCTAGGTCAACTCCCATACAAAGTTATAATAAGGAGAAAAAAAAAAGATTAAGGAACAGAATAACATCCCTAGTAGAAGCATGCCAGAAAATCATGCCAAAAGAAAAAAAAAGATTAAATCATTATTTCAAAACAAGCTAAGAGGCATTAATAAAATGGTGTAAGACATGAAAGAACAACAGAAAGCCAAATTAGAAAAACTCAGAAATGGAATAAGAGAACTCAGGGAAGAATAAAAAAATTAACCAAAAAATGAAGTCTACAACTGGAAGGGACACACAAAACAGTAAAAACAGAAGGTAAAAAAGAAGAACAATTTTAAGAACAATAGTAAATGAAGAGAGAAAAGGTATTTAAGTGATAAGTAACATAGTGACAATAGGAAAAGACAACTTAAAATATGAATAATAGAAACTGAAGAAGAAAACCACACCAAGGAAACGGAACAAATGCTAAAAGTTGCCTAAAATTAGAAAATATGTATCTGAAATCACATTGAGAGGCACACTGCATGGCCAAGAACACCAATATACAACAGCTAACACCAACACATATTCTAGTTAGATAACTCAACTTTATAGGAGAAAGAAAAAGAATCCTCTGAATTTCAAGGTGAAAACAGCAAATGACTTATAAGGAAAAGGAACATTAGGTCATTGCTAGGGTTTTTAATAATATATTTAAGATGCCTAGGTAAAGAAATTGTATCCCAAGGAATTTTAGATCCAGAAAAATACTGACTTTCTAGGGTAGCGTGGAGGCAGCCTGTTATCAACTGCAAGAATTCAGGGAATATTGTTCTCATGAAGCCTTTCTGAGGAATGAACTTTAGACAACGACGCAACTAGAGAGACATCACTTAAGGACTGGTTGTGAACATTAATTACACAGTTGCTGAAAGAGCTAGGGTGAAATAAGGGTGAAAAAGAAACAGTATTTTATGTAATGATTCTAAGGTCACACAACGGAGTATAATGATGGAGGGCAGAGAAGTGGAAAGGCTTCTACAAAAACCAGTTCTCACTGCTCTCAATAATGGTAAAAGGCGTTAATAACAGCAGTGCTAGACCCGGTATTCTGAGACTGTTACATGTGCAACGGCGGATAGGTAAATGAGTAATTGTGGAATATTGTAATTCTATCAGTTCCTTTATTCTTGGCAACTAAAACTTCATATGAAAAGAGGGACTTCATGTGGAAAGGAGATACAGCTGTGATACAGAAGAGATTAAGAAAAAATACGTAGTTCTGAATTTTAATTTGAAATGTCAGTATGAACTCCTCAGATATTTCATATTAAAAATTATCCATGTTGGGCAGCGCTTGTAGCTCAGTGAGTAGGGCACTGGCCACATACACCGAAGTAGCTGGGTTCGAACCCGGCCCAGGCCAGCTAAACAACAATGACAACAAAATAGCCAGGCGTTGTGGTGGGCACCTGTAGTCCCAGCTACTTGGGAGGCTGAGGCAAGAGCATTGCTTGAGCCCAAGAGTTTGAGGTTGCTGTGAGCTGTGACATCATAGCACTCAAAGCAAAGTGACAGCTTGAGACTCTGTCTCAAAAAAAAAAATAAAAAGAAATTATCCATGTAAATTTATACATGTATATTTTCTATTGCTGTCTACCAAAGAAGCCTGGGACGAATGGCCAACCCAGTAGTAATGAGCATACCTAAGCCTATAGATCATGGTCTTGAAATGCTATTTATCGCCAAAACAAATGAGGGCCTTTAAAAGAAATTATTGATTTCAATTCTGTGGCTTAGAAATGTACAAGAAAGGGCTTGAATACCTTGTCTTACCAGTTAGTGAAGGTCAAACTGTCAAAGGTCATTAGTTTCATGTCCAAGGACTCAGGAGTCAACCTGAAGAGGCTGCCAGTGGTTGGCGCTCAATGGGACCATTTGAGCTTCAAAAGGACAGTAATTGCAATTGACTGAAACCCACTGGGTATGCTCAAATCATGAGTTCATGATGATATTTTCAAGGAAACTAATTGATTACTTTGAGATGGCAATAGGAAACTATGCATTATCTAGAAAACTGATAAAGGGAATGAACAGAACACTTTATCCTGCCTTTCCTTTATGAAATTTCTAAACAATACCACTAGTTACCATGGAAATGCTTCTAAAATATGGTGATGAGGAGGGAAAGTGATACACTTCAGTTTATAGATAAAAGATAAGTGATAGATTAGAATAGCACAATTTTTTTTTTTTTTGAGACAGAGCCTCAAGCTGTCACCCTGGGTAGAGTGCGGTGGCATCACAGCTCACAGCAACCTCCAACTCCTGGGCTCAAACGAGTCTCCTGCCTCCGCCTCCCAAGTAGCTGGGACTACAGGCGCCTGCCCCAATGCCCGGCCATTTTTTTTTTTTTTTTTTTTTTTGGTTGCAGCCGTCATTGTTGTTTGGCGGGCCCAGGCTGGATTCAAACCTGCCAGCTCAGGTGTATGTGGCTGGCACCTTGGCCTGTTGAGCCACAGGCACCGAGCCGGAATAGCACAATTTTAACCTCTATAAATTAATAAACATCATCATTGAATATCAATGTCTGCTAACATCACAAGAAGAAAAAAGATAAAGTCACTCATTGTGGCATTCTGAAGAAAGAAAACAATGCCACTTATATGCTTGCCAAAGGAATCAGACTGCAGTCTGATTGAGCCTCTGGTCAAGCTGCCAATTTTCAGGAAATATGGAGCATAGAGAAACAGACTCAGTTATACCTCCAGAATGCAATCAGCGCCACCCAGACTGTGGGAAACTCTACGGGTCAACTTCCACAGCTGTATCGTAAGAAAAAGGAAGATGTGGAAAGGAAACTCGTGGATTAAAAGAGACTTAAAAGACACACCAAAATTTAAATGCTGCATAAGGCTGTATGTCTATGGATGCCCACTTCGGCACTAAAACTATAAAGAAAGGCAAGAAAATGATTACCATAAAATTCAAGACATCATTCTTTTGCAGGGAAAGAAGGATGGGATAGGACACTGGTGGACTTCTGGAGAGGGTCTCTATCTGTTCTTTGCCCTTGTAAACTTTGTACGTTTGCAAGGTGTTTGCCTTTCAATAAATGGTGAAACTATACATTTGCTTTATGTGGTTTTCTACGTTTGTCTTGTTTTTAACCAAGAAAAATCTAAAAAAAAAAAAATCACTGGCAGTACAATGCTGTACAATGTTTATGGATTCACACAAGTGAATCTGACAAGAATAATATCCACTAAATTCATATGGGTTGTTCCTTCTGGGGAGGTGGTGAGGGGGATGAAACTGGGGGTAAGGGAAGCCAAAGAGTTTCAACTTTTTCTGCCATGGCTTAATTTCACAATAGAAAGATGTGATTTTGATGTATAAGATATGTCAGATCTTAACAATGGTCAATTTGTAACATTGTAAACACATGATTGTGTGCATTATTCTTTCCTACTGTTTGTTTATGAATTTTAAACAGTTTTTTAGCCTCTGAAAATGCTTTGGTGCTATTGCCAAAATGTGATAAATAAATCAAAGATACAATGCCATTTTTCCAACTACCTTCTTTAACAGAAAAAATAATGTAAGCATCTTTGATGAATTAGTTCCCATTAGGAGAATGAAAATTTTATTCTTGAAGAAGTAACAGTATTCTATGAGGGAAATAGAGTTCATTTTCTTCCTGCTAACATTGAAAAACAAACACACAACTTGTTTCAACCACCAATCAGTTTCTTCTTTTGCAGGATGGATAAGGTACTTTATTGCAATCCAATTGAAATCAATGGAATGTTCTAAATTATTTTTCCATTTGGGATTTTGAGTTCAGTTGTCTTCCCAGCCTGAATCTCTGTGTTGGTAGGGCTGTGTATACATCTCAGTATGTATATGTGGGTCAGGTTAACATAAAATTATTGCAAATTGTTCTTTATTTTGATTTCTTAGTACTTAAGGCCATGATCACTAAGTGGGCAAAGGTTTATTAATGTGACACATAAATTACAATTGGCCGTTCTACATTTTGTTCCCTAAATCTCCATAGCAATTTCATTCTATCATGATGGATGATGAACGTCTAGAAGAAATTACCTAGAGTGTTTGTTGTTGTTTTAATTTCTTTTAGGATATCAGCCCACAGAAATACTACAACCTGATTCTGCTCCATAAGCATATGCAGGATATAAACTCAGTCATGGTGGCTTATAAGTGAGAAGACAAATAGGTGCATAGCAGTGGACCCCTCTTATACTTACCAGGCAGGTAGCTGCACAATCTTAACATTGAGGCCTCCACAGTGGAGTTGTGAACCTGAGCCAGTTGTTCAATCACAGAAACCACCAGCACACACCCTGCCGGGGAGCAGAACACATCATGAGTTTCACATAGAAAGCTGGGCTGGCAGGCCGGGGGAGTGGGAGGAGGTGGTGGGAGAGAAACTTTAAGAACACAAACCCTGGGTGGTGCCTGTGGCTCGAGTCGGGTGCCGGCCCCGTATACCGAAGGTGGCGGGTTCAAAGCCGGCCTCGGCTGAACTGCCAAACAGAAAAATAGCCGGGCGTTG
>CAUYRH010134974.1:0-31325 GCA_963574655.1 Perodicticus potto | reverse complement strand
GAAGGCTATGTTAACCAGTTTGATGAAAATATTTCAGATTGTATATGAAACCAGCATATTGTACCCCATGTTTGCATTACTGTACATAGCTATGATTTAATAAAAAGGAAAAATAAATAAAATAAAATTTAAAAAAAAATAACACCCTACACCAGGTAGGCATTAACAATCAGGACATGGCCCTGTGGTACGCAACCATGATGGACACTAGAATTATCTACAGAGCATTTTCAAGATACCAACCTTTCAACATATTGACTCAGTGCTGTTCAATAAATGTTTGATGAATTAATATATAAACAGGTATTAGGGAAAGATAATTTTTTCTCTTCCAAAAAGGGAAAATCACCTTCAGCTTCCATACTGTTTATTAGTTTATAGTAACACAATGATTCTTTCTTGTTTTTCCATTTCTTTGAATAATAAGCAACTAAAATATCAGACAAAAACTTGTTTTGCAAACATCCAACTGATCATGGGCAATAACTTAACTTTCTTGAACCTCGGTTTCTTTATCTGCCAAATGGGGTGGCAGACCCTGCCCAATCTACCTCAAGATAAATGAGAGTATGCAAAAACATGCTTTTATAAGCCCTAAAGCACACAAAACCCAAACGTAAGATAAGAAATGAATGTTCTTCATTTTTTCTATGTCAACTCAGTAGAGAGTTTGAGAAAAGTGTGGACATGAATATAACTATACTAGAACAGATTGAAGACTCTTTTATAAAATAGATGCTTAAAATTCCGTTCAGAATTACAATGTTCTGAGAGGTTCTTGGCCTATTTCACTATCATTTTATATCTGTGTTTCTACCAGTAATCTATAGTAGGGATCAGCAAACTTTTATCTGTAAAGGGTCAGATAATAGTTTGGTTTTTTATTTTGACCCTATGAGCTATGCAGTCTTTGCTGTGACTACCCAACTTCCAACTGCCTTGCAGAAGGAAGGCAACTATAGATAAAACTACATATGTAGATGAGTGTGTGTGTGGCTGTATTCTAATAGAACTGCTTACAAAAACAGCCAATGACCTAGATTATTCCTGTGGGCCAGAATTCGGTGATGCCTACTCTGTAGTAATCCAGAAGGGTGGTCTCTCTAATGAGGTTGGGTTTCCTGAAAAGCAGAACACTGTGCGAGAGGTTAATTGAGATGTAGCCTTGGGGTCAAAACCTGTGGAAAGGAGGGGAAGGAAAGCAAGAGCAGACAAGACAAGAAATTGAGCTGTGATTAAGTCCCAGTGAAAGTCTCAGTTGACCCACAGGAAGCTCTAGACCTGGGATGATTTTTCAGAGTTATACAGGTTAAGAGTATAGGTGGTAAAGTCCAGGGGTAAAGGTGCTCTCAGGGCTTTCAGGGTGGTTCCCAGCATAGGACTAGAGTACCTGGACTTTATGATGGAGGGAAAATTCAGGACTTGAATCCCCTCTGGGCCTATTTTCACAGTGGCAAAATGAGGAAAAAGCCCAATGTGAACTATAAACTTCCTCCCAGCCCCAATATTATATGCCTAGAATAGGAATTTGGTCCAGTAATCTGCCTTCCATCTGTGCCTCCAGAAAAATGAAGCTAAAGAGAAGCTACCAAAAAGAATGCCTGAGCAAAGATGTAATTTGTGGGTAGACAGAAAGTTAACTATTGAGAGAAAAATTTCCAGTGGCCTTCTTGGCAGCTCTCCACTGATCCAGGCTTGAGTTTCATTAAGGCTTTGGGCCAGAATCTGTTTTGAAATAAACTATTGTCTGCTAACCCAGGCTGTATTAATCTTCGCAAATGACCTTGAAGATCCTGAGCTTTCTGGATGGTGTTCATCTTGTCTAACTGTAAATAAATAGGTAAAACCTGTGATCTAGAAAAAGTCTATGTTAGCATACATGTAAAAATGGAAGCAATACTTTTTATAAGTGGATTATTAAACCAGAAAACCTATAAAGGTCAAAGAGAAACAACTGCTTGAAGTTACCTAAGCCCAAGCACCACACTGACTAAAAGTCTACTGCTAGCCACTGTCTGGAAACAAAATACCTCTTCCATCTCCTCCAGCCTCTTGCTTCTAGTAGTGTAGTAATAGAGTTTTCCTGTCAGTCTAGGTTTCTAACTGAGCATCTATCAATTTGCATTTCTATCACTGAGACACAGAGATGACTGTGGGCGTAGCAGACTGTTTAGATGAACTCCATTCCTCTTCACAGTATCCATGAGGGAATTATCTGTGATTTGTAACAGTGCTTCCTGGGATCACCTTAATCATCCCTTCCCATGCAGAAATAGAAGTCAGCTGAAAATTAGAATTTGTTGAGAAGGAAAAAGAGAAGCAATGAGAGGAAAAAAATGTATTAGGACATAGCCAAGATGCTCATTGTAGTCATTTGTTTGTTTTATTGAATGGTTTGTATCTTCAGGCAATCTCATTATTCTCCCCAGAGCAGAAGTGCCAAATGAAGGCACAAACCTCATTAACCTTTCAATGTTGAAATCAATAATCTACAATAAAACTAAGCTAATTTGTTGCCAATAAATTTCACAAAATGTAATGGTTTGTACCTGGAGATATGAGAGAATGTGGTAAGAGTACCCATTCCCATATCAAAATTATATCCTTCATTTGCCTTGTTGGTTTTTAGGACCTTCTGAATATGGAACATGTTGTTGACATTTACAAAGAACATAATTTTCCAGCAGGGTTAACAATCTGTTTTTTCAGTTGAGAAGGCAATGGGACCTTTTCTCTTCCCATGATTCTTTCTAATAAATGACATGAATAAAAAAACAGTCAAACATCCACATGGAATTTCCTTCTCTTTTTCCCTCAATAAAAAGTAGGGACATGATCCATGTTAAGGAACTGGGAAGGAGTCCCCTAAGCCCCCAAATAAGGTCTGGGTTCTTCCAATGGCCGGCACATAGTAGGCACCCCAAAAATATTGGTTGAAATAATAACAAAATGATGAACCTGAACTTTGACAGTTCACCTTTTCTTGCTAAATACATATGTACATATGTTCATATGCATATGTACTCATATATGACCTACACACAATATATCAGCAAGATAGTGGGATACTTGCCTATTTATCTTGGAAAAAGAAAAGAATAGGACGATAAAGTATTTGCCAGGTAAGTGATTGCAAAACGAAATAGCAGGAAACAAAAAGGATTCTCTGTGTGTTATAGTGAAAACTCCACGAAAGCAGCCACTTTGTATGTACAGCGCTAAGTCCCTAGTGCTCAAAGAATGCCTAGGATAAATCAGGTGTTCACCAAATGTTTGATGCATGAGTGAAAGAATGCATGTATGGATGGGTAAGTGGATGAGGAAATGGTCACTAGAAGTAGGAGAAATAGGAGAGCACTTGTGAGTTCTCTGGGAAGGCTATGCGCAGAGATCAGAGAGTATTTATAGACTAAAGCAACAGGACCACGCATGTGCATGCCAACAAGGGATCCTCTATTTAAATGGCTCTATCCCATGCTCAGGCACAAGCCTCTCTCAGCCAAGAGAAGAGTTTGTGTTCTAATGCCATGCATGAAAAACCACAGTGTCTAAGTGTGAAAGAGCAGGTCCCTGTCTTTCTGTTTCATTTCACCACTGTCTTGTGTCTCGGGTTAAATGGAACCACTTCAAGCATCTCAAAATACTATTGAGCCCTCCTGCCACCAGACCCACACTTAAGTCCTCCTGAAAGAAGGAGCCCCCTGCGATAGGTGGCTGCCTTATCAAAAGGAGAGCTAAGCATGCCCTCTAACTTACAGTAGTTCCTGCTTCAGTGGCATTCATTTAACCAGATGCTGCTTACCCTGTCAGTTTTGCCCCTGGCCCACTTCAGGTCTAGTATATTAAGCTTTGTTACTTAATGAGCCAAAATCCACTCCCTAAGTAAGGGAAACAAAAAAAGGTAGAAATTGTTTCAACAGCTTTGGATGTCCACCAAGGGGCATGCCACTTCTCAAATTGACATATTTAATAAAGAACATTTAAAACAATATTTCCCAAAAGTGCTATCCCCAGGCTACCTACATTGCCATCAACTGGATGGCAGTTAACAATTCAGTTTCCCAGGCCCTGCTGCCAGAGATGCATGCAAGAGGCCTGAGATAGGGCAAGGAATATACATTAACAAGCACTTTTTAAAAACCACAAACTGCCTTACCAGATGTCAAGCTATACTTGACAAAACATCATAGTACTAGAACAAAAACAGAGACATAGACCCAGGGATCGGAATAAAGAACTCAGACATGAACTCATCCTCATATTATTATCTTATTTTTAACAAAACACATTAAAAACATACACTGGGAAAAAGAATCTCTGCTTAATAAATGGGTGAGGAAAACTGGATGGCCACATGTAAAGCACCAAAACAGGATCTACACCTCTCAACATTCACAAAAAAATCAAATCAAATTAAATTAACTCATGGTGCATAAAAATATTAAACCTAAGGCAGAAAACTATAAAAATTCTAGAAGAAAATGTTGGAAGATCTCTAATAGATATTAGTGAATCACTAATAGTGGTTAAAGTCACTAATCACTTTAATGTTTTTAGCTTGTGTGTTTTTTTAATTTAAAAAATTTTAATTTCTTATTTTTTTTAAATTTCAGAACATTAGTGGGGATATATGTATTTTATTTACATACTTTTGTTTTTGCACAAATTGAGTCATGTTTATAAGCATGCCCCCCACCCAGGAAGTGTGCATCGTACCCAATAGGTACATGCAAAAGACTCCAAAAGCAATCAGAGCAACAACAAAAATAAAATAAAAAATAAATAGGTTCTGATTAAATTAAAAAGTTTCTGCACAGCTAAAGACACAATCAAAAGAACAAACAGACAACTCACAGAATGGAAGAAAATCCTCTCATGCTATACATCTGTTAAAGGACTGATAACCAGAATCTACAAAGAACTCAAGCAAATCAGCAAGAAACAACCAAACAACCCCATCAAAAAGTGGGCCAAAGACATGAAAAGAAACTTTTCAAAGGAAGATAAACTAATGTCCAACAAATTTATGAAAATAAAAATATCTGTAATTATTAGGGACATGCAAGTCAAAACCACAATGCAATATCACCTAACTGCAAAAAGAATAGCTCATATTAAAAAGTCCCAAAACAACAGGTGCCTGTGTGGATACAGAGAGATAGGCATGCTCATATACTTACTGTTGGTGGGACTGCTAACTAGTGGAACCACTGTGGAAAATTGCATGGAGATACCTCAGAGAATTTAAAGGAGACCTACCATTTGAGCTAACATTCCCACTGCTGGGTATATATCCAGAGGAAAAAAGGTCATTTTATAAAAATAATCTGCACCCTAATGCTTATAGCAGCACAATCACAAAGGACATGTAAACTGCCTAAGTGCCTATCAATATATGAACAAATGAATAAAATATGGTATATGCATACTATGGAATATTATTCAGCCATAAAGAAAATGGAAATCCGATATCTTTTATGACTACATGGATGGAATTGGAGATCACTTTTTTAAGTAAAACATCATAGGAATTGAGAAACAAACACCTGTATTCAATACCAGGTTAGAACTAATCAACATTTAAGTGCACATATGGAAGTAAATCTCAATGAAAATCAAACTGGGAGATGGAGAGATGGGTACATGTCACCTATGGAGTATGATGCACACTGCCTGGGGAAGGGGGGGGTCATGCTTATAAACTTGACTCAATTTGTGCAAAAACCAATGTTATATAAACAAAAGACATATACTCCCCTAATGTTCTGATGAAATTAAAAAAAAATAATAAGAAATTAAAATTTTTTCAATTAAAAAAACACACAATCTAAAACCACTAAAATTAGAGAAGCCCTAATTCTAACATAAATCTACTTCCTTTCTCCTCCATGAGAGTTTCACAAATGCCTGGCTTTTACTCACGTTGCAAGGTTCTCTGGGTAGCATAATCAAGAAAAAGCACCAGTCAATATGCACTTATTATCTGGCGTGACAGGCAGTATAAGGCGGAGGGCAGGGCAGGTCCTCTGTCATGAGGCTGCCTGAGCCTGCACCCCAGCTGTGCCACTTAGCAGCCATGAGTTCATTAACTCTTTTGCATGTTAGTTTTCTATTTGTAAAGTGAGGATGGTAACCACAGCACCCGTCTCAAGAGGTTGTTATGTTTAAATCTATTAATACTCACAGAGAGTTCAGCTCAGAGCCTGGGATAAGTGCCTAACTAATAAAATAACTGAGAGTTTACTTTAGTAATGCTATGGGAACGGGGGATGAGCTGTGAGAAAAGGACTTGGCCCTGCCCTTGTAGCATTTAAAAATAACAGGAAAAGTAGGCATTAACCACAACCTATAAATAAGGAGTTAACTAAATACTAATGTGAGCGTGCTTGGGAGGAGAATGTGATCCTAATAAGGCTTCTGTCACCTGTCAGAACCATGGGCAAGAACTGTGGACAGGAACCATGGGAAAAAGCCATAGGGTAGCAAGAACCTGGTCTGGGGCTCACAGTATGCCAAGGCACATCCTTCTTCTCTTTAAACCTTGGTTGCCTAACATGGTAAATAAGAGGCTTAGCTGAGATGATCTCAAAGGCCCTTCCAGCTATGACAAAACAGCAGGACAGAGAACAGGTGAGCTTTGCAGAGACTGGTGCCCCAGAACCCATGCCGTGATAGCCAGAGGGAAGACAGAGCAGGGGAAAGGGAAAAAACACAGAAGCACCAAGGGCTCAAAAACAATCTATGTTTTGCCAAAGTTCTCTTCTGCTCAGCCCTACAGACATTTTTTTTTTAAAGAAGGGTAACAGGAAAAAAAGCAGCTACATAATACATGGGGAAAATAATATCCAGGCCATTTTTGAGCCTGTGGGTTTTCACATTGCTATAGATGATGAGAAATTAGTGGAGAAACGAAGGGAGGGAAAGGTGGAAATGGAAGGAGATTCAAAGGCAGAAGAGGGCTAAAAAGGGGGAGGGAATATGAGGGGAGAAAAATAGGAGATGCGTCAGCTGCAAATTTGGGGATGTCCTGAGAATGCAAAGTTTACAATTCAATAGCTTGCTTACTTCTGCTTCACTCCTCCCTCCACCTCTCAACTTAGACTCTATTCTAAATACATTACAGAAGCTTTCAGTTGCTTCATCTTTCCTCATGTATTGCTCCGACTAGCAATAATAGATGAATGACAAGAACTACCAACCTACTTCCAAGGTAAAGATTGGAAACTGCCTTTCTGTAAATGAGAAAAATTTTTAGATTTTCTACCTGCCTACATGAACTCTTTTTTTCTGTTATAAACATGACCTTGAGCTGGAAAGAGAAAACAAAAAGTAGAAAGATGGAGTGTTAAGAGCCCACCTCATTTTGTAGATGGAAAGATGAGGGCACAGAAAAGAGCTACTACCTACACAAGGTCATAGAGCAAGAAGGGGATGCCCAAGTCACCTGTCACCTAGTCCCAGTGAGACACATTCACAAAAACATCAAAAGGTATCTTGCATTTTAATAGTGACATACATATTGCAAAATGTAGCTGTAAAATTGACCACATATCATATCCATGATTTGGGGGACATTATTGCTTAGGGCAAGGCTAAATTATGTATCTATGTTTACAATATGAATCAGTTTAAGGAATGCTCCTGACTAGATCTTAAATTACTGAGAGAGATACTAGCCCTTTCGTAAGAAAAAAAGAAATCCATCCAGCTTGCAAACCTCCCAAGCATCCTCTGAAAAGTCAAACGGCTCACCCTGTGGCACTTCCTCCCCTCCTGGAGTAAGCCAGGGAAATGAAAGTTGGGTATTCAAAGGAGTCAGGCAAGCATAATATTGTATATACACTCGACATCTATCTCCTGTATGAAACCTCATTGTTCTTGTGTAACAAAAAGTAAATATTTACTGTGAGCCGGGAGAAGTGGCGAATGATCAGCCTCCAGGCCATCAATCATCATAAACCATGCTCCCGTTCTAATAATCCTCTGCGGAGTGGGGCTGGGGGGCAGGTGAGGACAGCCCAGGAGATAAGAGCATGTCAGAGGAGTCAAATCGCTCAGAGTGGAGAATATAAGGTGAGTTTTTCAAGCATGCAGGTTATGAAGGTCCTTAAAATGGGTTTATAAAGTGGAGGTAGAAGGGCCGAGTGGATAAGAGCTTGGCCTTTGCAGCCAGGCTACCTGCCCCTCTATGTGCCTGCTGTGGGAACTTGGGTGAAACAATTCCTCTGGATCTTTTTCTACATGTGTAAAGTGGTGGTAGTAAGAGGAACCACTTCACAGGGCTGCTGCAAAAATTAAGTGAGTTTATACAGGCAAAGTGCTTGTGACAGCAGGAGCGTAGGAAGTGCTTAATAAATATCTCTAGGGATGTCTTGACTGAAAGAGTGTGGCCAAGAGGGTGGTAACGAATCTTTGTTAGCTCCAGTGCTCTCAGCAGTCCAGAAATTTGATCTGCTGATCTAGAATTCATGTAATTGTCCAAGCTCACACAGCCAATCGGAGAGACAATAAGGATTCAAACCTGAGCAGTCTGTGTCCAGAGCCCATAATCATTACATTCCGCCATCTCTCTTGAGAAGAGGTCACGATACATTTGCTGTTGGGCTTTCTTTCACTTTTTTTCCCCTGCCTATTTACCTTTCCTTCTTTCAGGTATAGGGATTGACTAACTCCCTATGGAAAAGGCAAAGTACCCAAGTTGAAATAAAAGTACCAAACAATAGACAGAAAACTTCTGTTCTAGTCCCAAGTGGAATGAATGGTTGGAGCAAATGGAAATAATTAGGCCTGGAGGGGGAATTACCTTGTGCACTGAAGAGAGTGATGGCAAAAAGGGAGGGACACCATTGTTACCCAGGGGTCATTCCGCTGAGTGAAAAGTGATCGGGATAAAAATTCCAGTTCAGTGTTAAGACAGAACATTCCAGCAAGTATTACATAGTGATTATAAGGGAAGGAGTATGCCCATACACACACAAATTCATGTGTTGAAACTCTAACCCCCCAATGTAATGGTTTTAGGAGGTGGGAACTATGAGACGTAATTAGGCCATGAGAATAGAGCCCTCTTAAGTGGGATTGGTGCCCTTGCCAAAGGGACCCAGACCGATCTCACACTCTCCTTCCACCACGCAAGAGTATGTCCTAGAAGGCCATCATCTGCAGCCTGGAGAAGGGCTCACACCAGGACCAAACTGTGCTGCTGTCCTGACCTGACTTGCAGCCTCCAGAATGTGATAAAAATAAATTTCTGTTGTTTATCAGCCACCTAATTTATGGAAATTTGTTATAGCTGCCCAAACAGCTAAGACAGTGGCTGAGAACCTAAATTCAAGTCAGACAAATCCTAGTTCCATCGCCTACTATTTGTGTGACCATAGCAAGCTCTCTGGGCTTCTAGCTTTTCTTCTCTGAATGTGGGGGAGGGCTCAATAGCACCCACCTCTCCTGTAAGACCAGTGTAATCTTTAAATAAGATAAAGCATGGAAAAAGATTAGCACAGCATGTGCCTTACAAGCCCACAATGCATGTTGACTATAAAATTGGTCTAGATTATGAGTAAAGATAACTCTTTACTTTAAATTTTATTTAAATTTTATTCCTTCTCTAAAGACATTTATGTTTAAAATATTTTCAGAAGATCAACCATCCACCTTTTCCTTTATTTACCAAACACATGTTTCCTGAGCACCGACCCTGTGTGATGCTCTGAGGACAGAAGTGTAATAGTCCACTTACATTCCAGGGAAGAAGGTAAGTATGCAGATAGAACTGCCCAGTTAGTTCTTAAACTGTAATTATAACATGTGCTGTGAAGGATAATTCTAAAACTGCCACCAGAATATTTAACAAAAGACTGACCTAGGCTTGGTAGGGAGAGCAGGGGACACTCCAAGGAAGTAAGTTTTGGGCAAAGTCACCTCAGGGTGATATTGTGATCTGCGGCCCAACAAAGGTCAGTGAGCCCACAGAAGGGAATTATTGGTCTTAAAAGACTCAAGAAAGTGTCACAAATGATCCTATTTGAGCTAGCTCATGAAGGATGAATAGCATTTTCCTAGGAAGAGAAAGAAAAGAGGGTTTTTGTTGTACCATACTTTGTCTATAAAGTCTCAGGGAAAATATCAGAACGGGTGCTCAGATAATACTACTTTTGTTACCAGTAGAAGGTATTAGCAAAAATTAAATTAAAACTCTTCTTTAAAGATTTTGTTGCAGTGTTATTTATCAAGGAAAATTGGAAATAGCCATAAAATTAATTGTCTAGCAGTTGTGGAAATTTAAACTAAATTAAGCCCAACAGGACTTTCTGTATAATTCTACAAATATATTAATATTATATTCTTCAAGAGCCTGCAATAACATACAAAATCTTATTTAAAATACTAAGAGAAAATGGAGAGACATAAAATTGCAGTTATAGTATGAGAAAAAACATATTATTTAAACCTACACATATTATTCTGAGATATGGAAAAGGGAATAAACACAGAAGAAAATCATATCCAATTATTTTAGAATATAGGAAATTGGTAGGTTTTTTTCTTTTCTTTTCTTTTTTTTTTTTTTTTTTTTTGGAGTCAGGGTCTTACTAAGAAGTTTCCTGTTCCTGGTGGGAGTGCAGTGCTTATTCATGTGCACAATCACAGCTCACTACAGCCTCAAACTCCTAACTTCCAGGGATCCTCCTGTCTCAGCCTCCTTAGTAGCTGGGACTATAGCCATGTTCCACTGCACCCAACTTATGTATTATGTACTAAATTTTCTATTTAAAAACGTGTTATTTATTTTGTCAATAATGGAAATAAATACTCTTTGCTTTCTTTCTTTTTATAGGAAAGCTCTTCTGATCAATTTTACCTAAAAGGAAAACATTCCTTGCCAATATCCTTTCTTCTGCTGAGGCAAAGCCTGCGAGACACCTATAATTTTAGCTTTCTTTAGAATGAAAAAAATTATCTTTGAGGCATCACCAATCAAACCACTCAATCTTGAAATGGCTTATGAGATTAGCTGTACAACTGAGGAGTGGGACGCAGAGCACGTGAGTTTGGACTAAAGAGGATGAAAGCTCATTTTGGAGAATAGGGGAGAAAAGGAACGTTTCGGATGATCTAGGAAAAGAAAGCTCCGGGAAGGATAGAGGATACTAATGAAATAAAGAGATAAAAGGAAACAGAAAATTATAAGAAATAAAATCCATTCATTTGACAACCTTGGCTCAGGTTCCCCACCCCTATAAAAATTCTCCAGCCCTCCAAGCAGGTCTGGAGGTAGGTGTGTGTTGGTCTGCATGTCTGTCTCTGTGTCTTTCTTCATCTCTTTGTATGTGTGCGTGCACATGAGCATGTGGACACATGTGTGCTCCCTCTTTGTTTACTCATATGTTATATGTAGATAATGACTGAATTTCTTTGGCAAAGAACGGGTTTGTAAGCAACAGTGTTAAAAAGTCTGTGCTCACAAACTTGTCTCTGGTTCAGGATAAGAGCAAGCAAACTACAATTGTGCCAGTCATCAGGCAAGGTGGGAGGTCAGGCAATTGCCAGCAGGAATCTATTTCTCATCTGTGGCTCTTTGGCCCATCTTCTGAGCCAGTGCTCCAAGTCAGGTGTGGATCACAGTGAGGTTGACAAGATCTGCTCATGGTTAAGGTCAATGAAATTCCCTAGCAGTAGGCCATCCTACTAGGAAGAAGTGACCCATTAGAAGAGATGGAAATGGAACCTCACCAAATGATGGTTGGAAGAGGAGGCAGTTGACTCTGAGTGGCATTGCTAAGGGAAGGCAACCATGCCTCTACAGCAGGCGTCCTCAAACTTTTTAAATGGGGGCCAATTCACTGTCCCTCAGACCATTGGAGGGCCGGACTATAGTTTAAAAAAAAAAAAAACTATGAACAAATTCCTATGCACACTGCACATATTTTATTTTGAAGTAAAAAACAAAATGGGAACAAATACAATTTACACCACCGCATGTAGCCCGCGGGCCGTAGTTTGAGGACTCCTGCTCTACAGCCTCTGTGTCCATACATACAAGAGTCCCTGATGGAGTCAGCTTCAGGAGTGAGTAGACAGTCACTTATATAGCATTATAGTGATATCTACCTCTAAGGCCTGTCCCCACATCCATTTCAGAATACTTCTATGGCCTGCAGCAAGGGGCCTGCTTTCCCCTTCAGAGAGATCTGTGTGTGTGAAACTGCACATTCATGTAAACTTCAATTCAACAAACCAAAAATCAATCCTGCCAGCACTGCACTAGGCATTGCAAAGGAGAATAAAGAGCAAGATATGGCCTATGGAGTTTACAATCTATCAGAGAAGACAGTTGTATACACCATAAGACTTTTTTAGAATCTATTACAAAAGATAGCATGTGATAATTTATTAAAAAATATAAAGAAGTGGTAGATGCTATTTTAAAGGCATATATCAAGAGGAGTGTTTGAATCCTGTATTTCTAGAGAAGTGTCCTACTGTAATGCAAATATAGTAGAACTTCCATAGCTGACCACCTCCCTACAGTGACTACTTCCTTAAGGTGACCTAATTTTCTTAGACTGCATATGCACCACATATACATTCCAGTACAGTAGGCCTGGTTCCTTATGTTGAGCACCTCCATGTGTTGACCAGTTTGTTATAGTCCCTTGGGTAGTCAACTTACAGAGATTCTACTGTATGCCTAGGGTGGGAATGTTGAGACAGGAGAAGTAATACATTTAATTCTTTGGAACATACTTTCTTTAATAAACAGAGTGTATCTTAGACAGCAGAGCATAGGCCACTGAAGAAATTTAAACCTTTTGATAATCTGTTATGTACAGGACACTAAGTAAGTTTTGATGGAAAGTCTATTACACAGGATGCTGTCAAAACAGCAAGTTCAGATGAGGACTGACCTAGTGGCAAAGTGAAGACAGTAACCCCTTAGAGAAAAAAAGGAAAGCACAGGGGGAAAAAAAAGTTACCAAGAAGCCACCTCAAACCCATGGTGCCTCCCTGCTTCAGAGTTTGGAGTGGTGGTTGATGTTATGTACATAATCCCAAATATATTTTCTTAGCAGATATTTCTTAAGTTCCAGGGCCCACAGATCTGCAACTTTCTGGATGTTTCCCCTTGGATTTCTCACATGAACCACAGAATAAATATGTCAAAATGGAAAGCAACATCTTCCTACCAAATCTCCACCCCACTCACCCTTCATTCAGTCACCCAACCCAGAACCTAGAGGTTCTCTTCTACTCCTCTCTCTCCCTCATGCTCCATACCATATCATTTCAAAGTCCCTCCATTTTATCCTCAATTCCTTTCCTTCTACCTCTACCACTGACACCTTAGCTCACGTTGCCAATGGTCAGCTGATGGGAACCCCAGGTTCAAATAGGCTCTCCCCAGAGAAGCCAAAGTCACATTTCTAAAACACAAATCTCATCACACTACTCTGTACTCCCATTTAAAGCCCTTCACTGGGCTCAGGATAATGGACCAAAACCACGGCTCACAAGGTTCTTCAGAAATCCCTCTGTGCCTTTTGTCTTATCCCCTTTTACTCCAACCACACTGGCATCTTTCAGATCTCTAAATGTATCAACCTCTCTCACACCCCAAGTTCTTTGCATATGCTATTTTCTGTGCCTGGAACCTCCTTCCCCACAACTGGATAACTCTTCTGCAGAAAATCCTTCTCTGACCCTAGAGACCAGGTTAGACTCATGTGATCTCATAGTACCACTCTTGACTGCAAATACATGTTCAATTGTCTGTTTTCCCCCCAACAGGCTTTTAATTGGATGTGTTATTTATTGATGTATCTTTAATGCCTAGAAAAATGCTAGTAAGCCACTAAAGAAATATTTGCTGATGGATGGAAGGAAAGAAGGAAGGAAGACTACTTGAGGGCCTGGGCACAATATTGTGACCCCATCTCCATAAAAAAAAATTTTTTTTATTAGCCAAGCATGGTGGCATCTTCCTATAGTCCCAGCTACTCAGGAGGCCAAGGTGGGAAGATCACTTGTGCTCATCAGTTCAATATCAGCTTGAGAAGAGCACGACACAGTCTCTACCAAAATTAGAAATATTAGCCAGCTATGGTGGCATGTGCCTAGTTACTCAGGTGGCTTAGGCAGGAGGACCACCACTTCAGGCCAGGAATTCAAGGTTATAGTGAGCTATGATCATACCAATATACTTTATCCTAAGCAATAGAGCAAGACCCTGTCTCCAAAAAATTTTTTAAAACTCAAATTAATTTTTTTAAAAAAACTACTTGATTCCACAGGATAAGAAGAGGGAAAAGGCCACCTACCTGCCATCCTGCTAAATCCTTGGTGAGACAGATGAAGACATTTCCCCACACTTCCCAATATAGACGTTCTCATCTGGCTTCTCATTAATAGCACTCACTTTATTTCACTAATGTCTTACCACTTACATTTTCCAACTTACAGACTATGTGATCAAGCCTCATGTTTTCTGGGGAAGGTTCATTGTTCAGAAAATTACCATAGTCCTCATGCAACTCTGAGTTTTCATCTGCACCCTCTACCTCCTAGTTATTACAGATTTTACCAGATGAATTGTAACACATCAATAGACTGTAATATTTTATTTTACTACCAGCTTATTAGACATCCAAGCCTGAGCACAAATGCTTTGTCAGAAAAGCAGTATCTCAGGAGGATTTTTTTTAAAACTAGATAAACTAGTAAAGCATTTTCTCCTCAAAAACTCTACCGCAAACCAACATTGCTTCTGGGATAGGTAGCATCCTACAATCAGACTAGCTCATATATTGGCCTTGATGAAGTTAGCTTGGAAAGACTCTAAATAAACCAAGGCAACACTGAGTTTAGTCCACAAACTGATTTGCAATGATCAAAGCAGAAAGAGAGTAAGCATCTAAAAACCAGAAAGTTCACATTGCTGCAATATTCACATTATATTTTACAAAAGAATTACAATCACTCTGCCACAGACTGGAGTTAAAAACAAATAGAAAAACCTAGTCCTTCACTTGGATAGGTGAGGAAGCACTGGGATAGAAAGGTCTAGGGATGAATCCTCCAGAAACATCCTCCATCAGTTCACCTCCTGACTTCTGTGAATCTGTGCTTTCCTAGTTAGTTGTGCTCATCATCAGAGCAGCTCCATAAGAACTTACTTGAGCCTTGAGCCAATTCCAGATAATTCAATGTATAAAAATTACTGTACAATACACCTAGGACAACAGTAATACTGATGATCTAAGGCAAGTTCAGGGAGGATAGACATATTCTATGGAGCAGAAGGGAAGGAATTCACTTGATCTTGATTTTCAATACAAATCCAGTGAAAGCAGAGCCTCATCAGCCTTCTGACCTTTGAGGTTTTAAGCAGATGTCAGAAACATTACCACAGGAATAACTGGCTTGCAGTGGCCAAGTGTTCACAGCAACACTGCTTTTTGAAGAAACAAAAATTAAAAAACATACTGATGGCAAGAGAAGAACCAGTCTCTTGCAGTAATGTAATTATGCAAGGCTGTTCTGCCTACTGATCTAATGTCATGTAGTAATACTCACAATAGTTAATAGTAATGAAGTTCCACTAGGCACCAGGCCATTTGAGTCACTCACATGTATTATTTAATCCTCAGCCTTCTTTGGAGTAGGTGTTCCTGCAAAATTCATTTTACGAATAGGAAACTCAGGACCAGATAATTTAACTAAATTGTGCAAGGTCGCACAGCTAGCATTTGGCATCTTCTAGTTTGGAGATTTTATCCCAAATCTGCACTTAGAGTCCAGTCCTGAATTCTTAACCCTAAACCCATAATCCTTCTTCTCCCATCCACAGTTCTTTTTCCATCTATATAATTTGTCTTTGTCATTCAAAAGAAACACCAAGGCATTCACAGAATAAAATAAAAGAAAAAACACTGAACAGGGTGCCAGACCCAGGTCAGTTATTAAACAACTGTATAATATTAAATAGATAGAATCCAAATTCTCTCATCTAAAAAATAATAACTACTTACATACATTGAAAATGCAGACAGTAACACAAGATCATACAAACAACCTAGGACTGAGTGACATGACACAGACTCAGAGAAAAGATAACAGAGAGGTAGAATGTTTAGGAAAGGCTTCATGAATGGGGCAAGTTTTGAGCATAGATGGAATTACATAGTAATTGAATGCCAAGCTGGAGGAGAACTTAGAAATCAGCTCCCACCTTCTGCACATGAGGAAATCGAAGCCTAAATAATAGGAAATGAAGTGTCCAAAACCTCAATAGTGCCCAAGAGCTCATTAGTGGAAAATGCAGGATCACCTGATCACAGGGCTTCTTCCTTATCACTTCTGCAGTTCCATTTTCAAAGGAACTGTGTTTGTCCAAAGCAATGAGGTCTCGATGTGAGAACTTTTAGACAGGTTGACAAATCTATAGCATGTATGTTTCTGGATGAAGAAAAGGATGGTTACTTAGCACGCACCTTCTCATCTGATGACAGAGCCCACTCTGCCCAAAGAGTTAAAATGGGGAGTATATAAAACTCAGAATGCAGGCCTCAGATGCCCTACATGCTGAAACACTGTCTTTTAGACAAATTGTTCCATGTGAGTCTGTGGAGACATAAAATATCTCCAGGGCTCCTGACACAGTACATGTGTGTTGGCCACATACAATTCATTCATAGTTGCTCTAAGAAGAGTGTCCATTCTTGCCCAGTCACCTCCAAAATCCAAAGAGCTACTCACTGAAAAGCAGGCTTTCAGCACATTTCAATGACCTCTCTACCTCTGGACAGGAAATCACAACTACAAAAAGATGACGGAGAAGCATTATCAAAACAAGAGCAGAGAGGCTACTGACACCCCTAAAATGTGTCCCATCACAGGTCTGGATGGGGCTTCTCGAGGTGAGGTGGGGCTTCTCTGCTATTTCAAAGCAGTCCTGAGAAAACAGAGGCACAGAATTGGGACCTGCTTTGAGCCGAAGGCATCACCTCTGGTTTAACACTTGATGGCCAATGCTTAAACAGTATAGAAACAGGGATACCCTCCAGATAGAGTTTGAATCCTTGAATTTAGAACATCCTTGTGTCTCTGTCCAGGCTGTTGGCAGGCAAGAGAGAGTCCAGAGAGAATGCACTCACCTTTCCAGGGTGATGTGGCCAAATGGCAAAGACCATTGACATGTCAGAACCTTGGCTCCTGCATGGACTTCACTGTGGCAGGAGTCTGCTACTTGTAAAAATGTTCCCATGCTGTGACTCTGCTTTTCCCAAAGCAAGACATTGGGTAAATCCAAATATATCATGGTAGGGAGAAATAAAAGAATGCAATCACCTTTCAGGGCTTCTGACTGCTGCAACAAATCTGTGTCTAAGAGGAACAAAGGTTCCATTCATTCTTTCATTGCTCAATGAAAACACAGAATAACTCAAGATGTGGACATGGTTTGTTTTTACTAAACACCTCAGTGGTTGGTAGCTCATCTCTGGAAAACTGAGAGCCTTAACAACTAAGTTCACAGGTCTGAAGCATGCTAGTCCCTGAATCAGTTATATTTCCTTTGGTTGTACAGTGCCACTGTCAAGTTTCCCATTTTGTCTGCCCTCTATGACCTTGGATCTGGGTCTTATTTCTGATCATGGTTCTAGATTGATTAGGTCAAGAAAGCTAATTATATATTTTTTCTCTTGTCAATTCCAACCAGTTGCTAGTTACTTCCTTGCATGCACTCAGAAATATCCAGTTTGAACAGGATAATTGTGCTAGGATAGGTTAGTGATGGCCTCCATAGACTTGGTGTAGGATACAGGAATAAAGATATACATGATAAATCTCCCATCTCATGTTGGCAAATGCCACAAATAAATAGTATAATGAATAAGAGAATGAGAGAGAGTGAGAGAGAAGAGTAAATGCAGAGAGACAACATATAGGTCAGCAGCAGTCATGGGCCAAAGAGTGAAAATAGTATTCTGGTCTTGGAGAACAGGCTCCCTTGCTATTCTGTCCTGGGAAAGGAGGGATCCACTCCACTCCTGCCACAGTGAAGTCCTTTTCTCCCTGACTGGCTGTAAATGATATTAGGAGAGGTGATACTAGCATATTTCTCTTCCCTGCATTTTCTTATAAACTTTGCCCTTCACATTTTATTGATTGCTTTTGACTCCAAATAACAGAAAACCCTAATGAGCTGAACTTAAACACTAGGAATTTATCACCACATGTCCCCATGTACATACTAATTAATATTAATAAGTAGTCTACAGTTACAACAGCTCTATGGTTAATTAAGCCAGTGGCTTAGCATAATTAAAGACTCTTTTCATCTTTAATAAGGAAAACTTTCCCAGATTCCTCCAGTAGATGTTCTTTTATGTGTCATTGGCTAGGATGGCATCACCAGTCTACACCTAAACCAATCACTGGCAAAGGGACTGGGACAGTGATCAACTGGGACTTGGCTTAGGCTCTGAGTCATTGTAGGTAACACATAGAACCACCAAAGAAAATCAGGACTATTCTAGAAAGGGAGAATGGGAGGTGGCAGTTGGGTAGGTAACACCTTCCAAAAAATGACACAAGAATTCATTGCTTCCATTTTCCCCCACTTAGAAGAGCAGAACCTCAGGAGGCAGGACACTGGACACAGGAGAGGATTTGGGGATTTAGAAACATGGGAGCAGAGTTCCCCAAAGTCCTCAGTGGTACTGAAAAAGTCAAATCCCCACTCCTTATACCAACACACACCATCTAAGCCACAGCAACAAGGTCCAGTAAGTGTAGGCCCCTGAAGAGCCTGTGTAAGAGGAACAAGGGTAGAACTCAAGGTCAGAAGGTACACAAGACATCTTAGTAGTGGGTGATTCCTGGTGATACAACCCCAATACCTTAGGAATGTCCCAGTGCTCCACAAACACTCCTCGGCTTATTATTAACCCCATGGAAGTAAGAGAAATCCCAAATTCACTGAGATTGAACTTTACCCCTTTTTCCCCCAGGCACAAAACACAAAGTAAATTCACTTAGCTTTGGTCTCCCACCCCCCAAAAATAAGGTAAATTCGCTTGTGGAAAAACAGAGAATATTGTATCTCTCGCATGGATGAGTTGGTAGACTGAGATCTGTGCTACTGACTGATGTATTTTCTTCTGAATTTCACAGCCATTCCCTAACTAATTTTTAAAGTAAGTTTTGATTATCCCAAGGTTCACATACTTAAGAAGTGGAGCCAGCCTACTTTTCTGACCATGGATTACAAAGAAGATTTCCCCTCCCCAATATTCTCTCAGCAAATGTTGTTCTTTTCTATACAGCCCTCATAAATTTTGTAATAATACATCTACTTGCCTGTTTAAGGGTTTACTTTCTATCTTTTGTACCATGATGAAAATTCTATAAGGAGCTCTTTTAATCACCACATAACAGAATGCCTAGCACATAGTACGTATCAAATATTTGTTGACCAAACAAATAAATAAGAATTTGACTTTAAAATCTTTGCTTATGAGCCAGACGTGGTCGCTCATGCCTATAATCTTACACTTGGGTGGTTGAGGCAGGTGGACTGCTTGTACTCAGGAGATTGAAACCAGCTTGAGCAAGAGCAAGACACTATCACTGCTAAAAATAGAAAAATTAACTGGTTATTGGGGCAGGCACCTGTAGTCCCAGATATTTGGGGAGCTGAGGTAAGGGGATCACTTAAGCCGAGGAGTTTCAGGTTGCTGTGAGGTATGACACCATGACACTCTATCAAGGGCCACAGAATAAGATTCTGTCTTAAATAAATAAATAAATAATAAAATAAAATCTTTGCTTATATCTACTATGCTATATCACATGATGGATTTTAAGTTTGATTTTCTTAACCATTCTTTCAGATTAGGATAATTAATAATAAACTCCAGATCACAAGTAATGAAGCTGAGGCCCAGATTGGTAGCTGCAAATAGTAACTACTAATTGTGCTACAAATAGTATTAAGACTTTAACTCATATCCCTGGACTCCTGGTGATATGTTTTTATCCATTGCACTGAGTTGAAGACCTCCTGTCTCTGATATCACCTGAGATCCAAAAAGTGCAGCTTCAACTGGAGCCAGCCTAGCCACGTATGCACTAAGATTCTGTTCAGGTCCCAGTTAGTTATACCTGTACTGCCATGGATTTCAAAGCAAGCCATGGTGCTGTTCTCTAGCATTTCCAGAATGCTAACACAGTTTGTGATGTCAGGAGACTCTTTCTATAACCAGAAACTCAGGCAATCCATAGCCCAGTAAGCACATTTGACATTCTGTCTTGTACACATTCTATGCTGGGGAAAACCCAGCCTGGGCAACTACCCTTAGGAGTATGTAAAGAAGACCACAACAAACTTCTTATGCTGCTAAAATGCCAAGTTGCAGGCAAGGAAAGTAATGTGAAGTCATACTACTCTTAAATTAATTAGAAATGTGCTTTTCTTTCTTAAAAGGAAAAGAAAAAAAATAGAATGTCTTGTTCCTTGCCTTGGTTAAAAGTTCTCCTTTTTGTTTAAAAGTTAAGTAGAGACACTTATGTGCTCTTACATTATTTTTTCCAAAAGACACATTGTTCCTTCAAATTTAAACAGACATTATTTTACATATCAGGGCCAACGCTATGAGATTCTTTATTTTATAATAGTTTGTGAAGCCACATTCCAAGATTATGTTTTGGGTTCTTCAAGATTTTGTCTTCTATCAAAGTAATATGATATGTAGCACTTCTTATATTCCTTCTTTACCACTAGAATTTTTTAAATGAGGTCTTGCTATGTTGTCCAGGCTAGAGTACATGGCTATTCAAAAGTACAATCATAGCACACTACAGTCTGAAACTTTTAGGCTCAAGCAATCTGCCTGCCTCAGCCTCGTGATCACCTGGAACTACAGGGACATGCCACTGCACTTTTGAACTTAAATCTTGGATTACACAGCTTGTCTTCTACATCTGGCCTAACAGCATCAAAACTACAAATATTTAATTTGTAAAGAGGAAATTGCTACTCTTTCTGAAATGAAAAAATAAAACCATAGTAACTTGTATGTTTTTAAATATTAAACTTCCACAATTTAAAAATAGTCCATGTTCTGAAATTGATACTTGAAAGACAGCAATTGACTGATTATGTGTTGTCATGATCAAAAAACTAATGATAAGTTAGCTTTGCCTTGTTAAAAAAACAAACAGGCCTGGAGTCATGACTCATGCATGTAATCCCACGCTTTGGAAGGCCAAAAGGAGGATCACTTTAGATCTGAAGTTCAAAACCAGATACCAAGACGCCTCATCTCTGCCAAAAAATGTAAAAATTAATCAGGCATGGACGTGCAAACCTGTATATTCCTCCCTAGCTACTTGGGAGCCTGAGGTGAGGGGGAGAGTTTGAACCCAGAAATATGAGGCTGGAATGACCTATGACGGCATGACTGCACTGTCTGAATGACAGAGCAAGATCTTGTCTCAAAAAAATAAAAACTGGGCAGCACCTGTGGCTCAGTGGGTAGGGCACCGGCCCCATATACCAAGGGTGGTGGGTTCAAACCCAGCCTCGGCCAAACTGCAACAAGAAAATAGCTGGGCGTTGTGGGGGGTACCTGTAATCCCAGCTACTCGGGAGGCTGAGGCAAGAGAAGCGCCTAAGCCCAGGAGTTGGAAGTTGCTATGAACAGTGTGATGCCACAGCACTCTACCAAGGGCGATAAACTGAGACTTTGTTGCTACAAAAAATAAATAAATAAATAAAAATAAAAACAGAACAAAAACAGTGAAAGTACAGGTATGGGGCTCTGCCGGACTAGAAACTGCAGGGCCAGGCAGGCAGATGGCTCTAAGAGCACAGAGGGTACAGGCCTGAGAGGGAGCATGAAGGTGCCTCTGGCAGTGGTGCTTCCAGGGTGGGGTGGGTGGGCCACACCCAGCAACATGGAGGAGGAGGGCAAGAAGGCAGGAAGTATTCAGATCTATTAACATCCGTACCAGGATACCTGAATCCCTTCAGTAGGACTGAAATCTGCAGACAGACCACCTAGCAGCATCCCAAACTCTTGACCCAGGAGCATGATGCTGTGCTCGGCCTGACTGCCCTCAACATCAAGCTGGCCTGGTACACCTGGGAGAATATCAGCCTCACGGTGCAGGTCCATGACACTGGCCGTCTCCTGTATCTGGGATGACGCTGCACACTTGGTTGTCCTGAAGACAGCCCAGGACCTGGGCATCTCTCCCAGGAGAGTCTGCATGTGGAAAGTCCCAGAGGCCTCAGCCAGGCTCCCCACATCAGAGAGTGCAGTGAGGCCCAAGGAGGTGTAGCTGCCTGCTCGTCCTAGCTGCAGAGAGCGAGGTCACTACAGAGGAACTTTGGGGATTGCTGGGCTAAGTCTTCTAAGCAGCTTACACAGAGTCTACCCTCAAATTTCTAGATGGAGTGATATTTGACAAAACCTTCACCAGACCCACCACCTGTCCTTGCACATGATTAAGGGGACATTAAGTAGACCTATGAGGCAGAAGCCAGCACTTTCTCCTTCCCTGACTCAGCAGATGTGGGTGAAGTTTCACCCTTGTACATGGGTGTTGTCACAGAAGACCATCAGTGAGAGTGAGCTGCTGCAGGGCGACACGCTGACCCTGTGCCCTTGGGCTGCTGTCACAGGAGCTGCAGCAGCTCCCAGCACTACTGTGTATTGCAAGTGGGCTTCCACCCACAAGTTTTGTGACAACCTGCGGCATCTCCATGCTGACAACTCTAAGTTCCTGCTGCTCAGTCTAAGGCCTATCATCCCTGAGAAGGACAGCCAGCACATGGAAAACTTCCTAGAGACCACTGTCCCAAAGGAAGGCTGCAGCATCACCACTGACAGCTTCAGCATCCACCGGTAGGCCCTGAGCACCACATCCAGCTCTATATCCGATGGGAAAAGGGCCACAGGAAGCTCTGACAACAGGTAGGTGATCTCCAAGGGGGACGAGGGAAATCAATAGGATGGCATGACCTCCACCATCAGCAGTAGCATTGAGGTGTTGGGCTGCAACATGGACCAGGACTCTGCATGACAGGTAACAGGCAGGGAACACTCATACCTTCTGCACATTTGTCCCAGGCCTTCATGGGAGGAGGTAACTAGACCTGTGTTTCAACCCTTCCCAAAGGCTAGGAGCTCGGGAGGGGCTCCAGGCACAGTCATCCCATGGCTGGAAGCTGCCAAACGACACATGTCCCAGTGATGTGTGGAAAGCTCTGTGCCTTGACTACTGGAACCCAGCCAAGCCCTGCACCATGAACCAGCTTGGGGAAGTCCAGACCAAGCTGGAAGGAAGAGACACTCCTATTGGCCAAGGCCTTGGACAGCTGTCAATTTAGCACATGATGTTCCTACTGTAACTCTCAGACACCTTAAAAAGAAGTTTATTGCAATGTGAATAATTAAAAAAAACAAAAGAAACATCTCTTCCTCTTACTTTCTATGTAGAATCATGTTTTTAAAAGAATAAATAAAACCTATGAGAGTCATGTAAATGCTAAGACAACTTTGGTGTCATGAAGAACATTCTACAAAGCTGAGCTATATGTCCCTGAATCAGGAAGGAATCTACAGAATGCTCAGAAGAAAAATAACAATTACAATCTGAGAGAGTTACATTCACAGTTAGGTTAGGTTAGGTTAGGTTAAATTAGGTTAGATTAGGGAGGCAATCATGAGCAAAGAAAAACTTTAGAAAAGATAATGGTAACAGAATAACTACAACAAGAAGAGTAAGAATAAAGTGAAAGGAAAGTTACAGAGGCAAAGAAGAAGTCTTTAGAGGGCAGGTGTGGAAAAGAGCTAGGGATGGCAGCATAGAATATCAGGAGTGGAGGGAGGAAGAAAACAAGTCAAAGAACATTACTCTGGAATGTAGAAACAAAGTACAAGGCCAAATAGAATTGCTCTATCAGGCAGGAGAGACAATGAAGAACTGCATACTTTAAAGACAGTTTGAAGGGGGCAGGACCCAAACAGAAGTCAGAGAATTATGCCTGCTTGTGGTTAAGGAGGTGGCTTCAATGTGAAGTCAGTTTGGGCTAGAAACCAGAAGGTCAAATTTGTAAACCCGACTCATTTCTTCTGCCTACATGATCCCTCGCATATTTCAACCTGTAAAAGTCCTATTTATCCACCAAAGTCTACCTCAACTTTCACCCACTGGAAAAGCCTCTCTAAATCCTACTGGTCACAGTAATTTTAGTGAAAAGGTGTGAAAAGGACTGCAGTTAACCCTCCATTACAGTTAATTCTGTTCCATTGCTTCACTCACAGTTTGCCTTCCAGAGTTTTCTTCCACGCAGCAATGGCAAGTCCTGGAAAAAGCCCAAGGAAGGTTCACGTACATGGGCTTATTTATGCTGATTTCAACCTTCTCAAGGGGACAAATGACGAGTAGTGGGCATATCCAAAATTCCATTGAAAATGAGGCTTTCCCTTTTTTCCCAAATGACCTTCTCAGACACCAGACCTTCAGACTCAATAAAAACACTGTGTTTTAAAAATAATAATAATAATAATAATAATAATACACCTTTATCTTTCTCTGTCAAAATAGCACTAAAGGGCATTCAAGTATTGATCCCAGAGAGCTATCAGCAGCATATGCCATAAAATCACAAATATATTCCTGAGTGCTTCATGGTTCTTCCCAGTCCATGCTTTCAGAAACGCTCTGAGCTGACATTTCTCTGGATAACATGACAAATAAATAAATCAACCCTACCACTTCTACAAACTTAAAAATTTGCATGGAATTGCCATAACATGTTATAATTCCATTTTAAAATAATTACTTAAGACAGGTTCCTCAATCTAAACTTGGTATCTGTGGAATGAAGAAGGCTTCGCCTTCTAGAACTGCTTTGTTCATACCTTGTCTTTTAAAACATAAACCAATAAGCACATTTTAATCACAAACAAGATGATGAGAAAAAGCAGTTTTGATTTCTAAGAGATACATAAGTAATCATATATGTCTCTCCCAGGAAATTTAGGGTAGATATTATGTACTTTTTTGATATAATTAGGTAATATATAATGTTCCTCTTGTTTTGCTCTCTACATCTGAGTTCTTTAATTCTGTTAGCACAATTTTGAAAACCTATAACTTTTTCAAATCATGTTAAATATGTCAAACTACTCTCAACATTTTAGAAAAGGTCTAAGAAGAAAAGAAGAAAATAAAAACCACTCATACTTTTACCTCCCTGAGATCTTCATCTGAATGTTTAGATACTGTTAACATTTATTTCTCCAAGATTTTTAAAAGCATGGAAATTTTAGCAATTCTATACAGATTAGTTTTTTAAGCTAGTGGAACCAGTTTGATTGACTTGGCTTATTTGCATTACTCCATGAAGCTTCTCATACATTTTTAAGTAAAGGCTTTTGCACAATGTTTCAGTTCGCTATTATTATTTCATGTTCATGAGGTAGTTACTACTATGCTCTCAAAGCATGTATTCTGATTAATTGGTTGGTAGCACCAGATGGGGAGTTTAGGAGACAAGCATCCTTGTCCCAGCTCTTTGATTATTTAGTTGCATGGTTGGAGTGAGTCACCACTCCTGCCACCTCTATTACCATCATGCTGGTCTCAGTTTCATATTTTATAAATTAAAGGGTCTGGATTAAATTGTCTCTAAGTAACTTAAAGTTCTCTTGGTTTAAAAGCCAATGGCTCATAGGACCAAGCCAAAGTTAGGGCCCTACCCTCCTGGTCACAGCCCTAGGGTGCCATTTTGGGATTTTGAAGCCAGGCAGTGCCTCAAACCTCAAGCTAAATTCCAGCTGAAGCAGCTGTAGCCCTGTCCAGATGAGGAGGGAAAGGGGAACCCAAGCTTTCCTATACCCCCTAGGACAATTCCTGCTGCTCTGCTCCAGGCTGCAGATGGCACTCCCTTCAGCATCTTTCCCACTGTGACACTCTCTAGTCACAGGCTTATGATTTCATTTTGGGAGTTTAAAGCTGGATAGCACCCCACCCTTGTGCTGAGTTTGAGCTGACACAGCTGCAGCCCTGGCCCAGCAAAGGACAGACAGGGAAGGCCAAGTTCTCCCACACACATCTAGAACAATTCCCACCACTTTGTTATGGCTCCTGTGAGACTGAGATGTGAGTAGAAAATATTCCCCACAGTTCTATGCCAATGTTGCATTCCCAAAGGGAAAGGAAATGGATGGATTTCTGAAAGCATGTTATCCTAAAATTGAACAAGGAAGAAATAAAACTCCTAAATAGACCAATAGAAATAGCAAGATTGAATCACTATTTTAAAAAAGAGAGAAGAAAAAAGAAAACTGAGGAAGATGAACGGCTAACAAACATATAAAAAAATGCTGATCATCCTTAATCATCATAGAAATGGAAATCAAAATCACCCTGAGATGTTTCCTAACCCCAGTGAGAATAGCCCACATCACAATGTCCCAAAGTTGCAGATCCTGGCATGGATGTGGAGAGAGGGGAATACTTTCATACTATTGATGGGACTACAAACTAATATGGCCTCTTTGGAGAGAAGTATGGAGAATCCTCAAAGAACTCAAATTAGACCTTCCATTTGATCCCGCAATACCATTACTAGGCATCAATCCAACAGAAAAAAAAGTCATTTTATCTTAAGAATATTTGCACTATATTGTTTATCATGGCTTGGTTTACAATTGCCAAGATGTGGAAACAACCTAAATGCCCATCAACCCAGGAATGGATTAATAAACTGTGGCATGTGTATACCATGGGCTACTATTCAGCCATTAAAAAAGATGGAGACTTTATATCTTTTGTATTAACCTGGATGGAGTTCAAACACATTCTTCTTAGTAAAGTACCACAAGAATAGAAAAGCAAATATCCAATAAGCTCAATACTAAGGGGAAGCCAGTAGATGATCTAATATATGCTCAGACAAGAGAAAAAACTCAATTCAATTCAAGTTGGAGGGAGGGGAATAAGGGAAGGCAAAGAGGGGAGGAGGGTAGGGGATTGATGTGCTCCCACTTAGTGGGTACAATGTAAGGGTATTAGCACACTTTTGGGTATAGGACACAACTACAAGAGGGACTCTACCTAACATATGCAAAAATTGTAACCTAGTTGTTTGAACCTTAACCCTCACCTGAAATTACAAAAAAAATAACCTCTAAGAAAACACAGTTCAATACTTGATGGAGTCAGAGCTGGATTCTACCAGATGTACAAAGAACTGATGCCAATTCTACTGAAATTGGTCCAAAGGATCAGGAAAGAAGGAATCATCCCTTACTCATTCTATGAACCCAGTATGCTGCTACCAAAGCAAGGAAAGAATGCAATGAAAAATAAAAATATAGACCAATATGTCTGATAAACATAAATGCAGAAATTCTCAACAAAGTACTAGCAAGCCGTATCCAACACCACAGCAAAAAAATAATCATGATTCACCATGATCAAGCGGCTTTTATCCTAGCGATGCAAGGATATCAAGGCTCGGTATGGTGGCTCATGCCTATAATCCTGGCACTCTAGGAGGCTGAAACAGGAGGATCCCTTGAGCTCAGGAGTCAGAAACTAGCCTGAGCAAAGGCCAGACCCTATCTCTACTAAAAATAGAAAAAAATAAGCTGGGAATTGTGGGTGTGCCTATAGTCCCAGCTATTTGGGAGGCTGAGGCAGGAGGTAGCTAGGCTGATGCCAGGTCACTTTAGCCTAAGCAACAGAGTGATACTCTGTCTCCAAGAAAAAAAAAAAAAGAAAAGAAAAAAGAAAATATGCAAGTCAATAAATGTGTTTCACTACATAAACAGAATTAAAAACAAAATATTTACAATTCTGTCAACAAGTGCAAAAAGAGCATTTCATAAAATTCAGCATTTCTTTTTTTTTTGCTTTTTTTTTTGATTTTATTTATTTTTTTTTTATTCAGCATTTCTTACAAAAACTCACCACAGAAGGAACATACCTCAAAATACTAAAAGCCATGTGTCACAAACCTATAGGCAACATCATACCAAATGGGAAAAAGTTGAAAGCATTCCTCCTGAGAACTGGAATAAGAAAATGATATCCTATTTTATCAGCTCCACTCAATATAGTACTAGAAGTCCTAACCAGTGAAATATGAAAAGGGAAGTGAAGGCATCCAAAATGGAAAAAAAGAACTTTATCTTTGTTTGCTGATGATATGATCTTATATCTAGAAAAACCTCAGGACTCCCCCAAAGATTCATAGATTTCATATATGTATTCAGCAAAATTTCAAATTATAGAATCAAAGTACAAAAATCAATAGCATTTCTATATGCTAACAAAGACCAAGCTGAGAACCAATTCAAGAATTCATTCCCATTTACAATTGCTGTCAAAAAAAAAAAGAAAAAAGAAAAGAAAAGCAAAAAAAGAAAGAAAAAAAGCCTACAAATAAATTTAACCAAGGAAATAAAAGATCTCCACAAGTAGACCTACAAATCACAGATGACAAACACACATGGAAAAAAACCCCATACTCATGGGTTGGAAATATTGTTAAAAACAACCATATATTGTTAAAAACAACCATACTCCAAAAGGCAACCTACAGATTTGATGAAATTTCTATCAAAATATAAATGTCATTTTTCACAGAATTAGAAAAAAAACAATGTTGAAATTCATATGGAACCAAAAAAGAGCCTGCATAGCCAAAGCAATCATAAGCAAAAAGACAAAACTGGAGGCATTACATTACCTGTCTTCAGATTATACTATAAGTCTGTAGCAACAAAACAGCAAAATACTGGCATAAAAGTAGACATATAGATTAATGAAACACAACACTGAACCAACTGATGCCTACAACCAACTGATCTTTGACAAAGCCAACAAAAACATACTCTGGGTAAAGGATATACTATTGAATAAAAGGTACTAGGAAAATGGATGTCCACCTGCAGAAGAATGAAACTGCATCACTATCTCTCACCATATACAAAAATTAACTCAGAATGCATTAAACACTTAAGTAAGACCAGAAACAATAAAAATTGTAGAAGAAACGTTAGGAAAAACTTGTGAACATTGGCCTAGGCAGAAAAATGTCTGAATATGGCCCCCAAAGCAAACATTTGAAAAGCAAAAAGACAAATGGGACTTAATTAAAAACTAATGCTTTCATACAACAAAAGAAATAATTGGGCCAGCCATGGTGGCTCATGCCTGTAATCCTAGCACTCTGAGAGTCTGAGGCAGGCATATTTCCTTGAGCTCAGAAGTTCAAGACTAGCCTGAGCAAGAGCAAGACCCCCAAAAAACTAGCTGGATATAGTGGTGCACATCTGTAGTCCTAAATACTTAGGAGACTGAGACAATAGGATTGCTCAAGCCCAAGAATTTGAGGTTGCTATGAGCTATGATGATGCCACAGCACTCTACTCAGGGCAACAGACTAAGACTCTGTTGGAGAGGAGAGGCAAGGAGAGGAGATCAGATGGAAAGGAGATGGAAAGGAGAGGAAAAGGAAAAGGAAAGGAAAGAAACTAATGGAAATAATAAATAGACTACCTACAGAATGGGAGAAAACATTCACAAACTATGTGTTCAACCAAGGACTAATATCCAAAATCTACAAAGATCTCTAATGAGTCAGCAAGAAAAAAATTAACAATCTTTTTGCAAAATAAGATATACAAATGGCCAATAAACATATGAAAAATGCCTAGCATCAATAATCATCAAGGAAATGCACATTAAAGGCACAATGAGATGCCATCTTACTCCAATTAGAATGGCGATTACTAAAAAGTCAAAAACAATAGATGTTGACTTGAATGTGGTGAAAAGTCAACACATACACTGTTGGTGGGAATATGAATTAGTACAACCTTAATGGAGCTCTGTATGGAGATTTTTCAAAGAACTAAAAGTAAATGTACCATTTTTATTCTGCAATCCACTACTGGATATCTACCCAGAGAAAAACAAATCATTGTATCAGAAAGATACCGGTACTTGTATGTTTTCACAGCTCAGTTCACAATTGCAAAGATATAGTACCAATCTAAGCATCCATCAACCGATGAATGGATAAGGAAAATGTGGTATATATATGAAAAAAGGAAATAATGTCTTTTGTAACTTGGATGGAACTGGAGGCCATCATTCTAAGTCAGGTAACTTACACAAACAAAAATTCTGCATGTTCTTACTTACAAGTGGGAGCTAAACTATAGCTACACAAGAGCACATAAAATGGTATAATAGATATTGAAGATTTACAAAAGGGGATGGTGGAAGAGGGTGAAGGATAAAATTTACTTATGGGGTACAATGTACACTATTTAGGTAATAGGTACACAAAAAACCCAAACTCTACCACTGGAATGTGTTTTTGTAAACAGAATTAAACTTGTACCCCCTAAATCTATTAAGATTAAAAAAAGAAAAGGAATAAATTAAATTAGAAAAAAAGAATAAATTGTCCACTACACACACACACAAATAAACTTTAGCAAAGTTTATGAATAACAGATAAATATTTAAAACAGTTTTTCTATATACTAATAATTATAATATATATATATAATTTTTTTTTAAGAGACAGAGTCTCACTGTGTCACCCTCGGTAGAGTGCTGTGGTTTCACAGCTCACAGCAACCTCCAGCTCTTGGGCTTAGGTGATTCTCTTGCCTCAGCCTCCCAAGTAGCTGGGACTACAGGTGTCTGCCACAGTGCCTGGCTATTTTTTTGTTGCAATTGGGCCAGGGCCAGGCTTGAACCCACCACCCTTGGTATATGGGGCCAGTGCCCTACTTACTGAGCCACAGGCACCACCCTAGTAATAATATATTTGAAGACAGAATGTATTAAAGTATTCCATTCAAAAGAGTAATAAACTATAAACTGCTTATGAACAATCATGAGAAAAAGAGTAAAACAAATTAAAAATTAAGTAAAAACATGGTTCAAAATACCTTAAGACAATGAATGAAGATACTCATAAATGATAAAGAGCTTTGAAATCCATTAGCCTAATCAAAATAAATTTTAGACACATTAAAAAAGAATTAAAAGGTGGGTGGAGCAAGATGGCAGCTGAGTAACAGCTTCCTTGCAGCTGGGCACGGTGAGACTGGGGAGAGAGGACTTCAGGCATCTCTGGCAGGTGGGATCTACCCAGGAAATTCCCCTTGGGGACACAGGGAGACAGCATGAGGCTTCTGGACACCCTGAGGAAGGCAAAAGTGGCAGAGACTGGGCAAGTGGTTGCATCTGTTCGTTCAGTCTGATCCTGTCCGCGGCTGTGG